>JAQHUG010000106.1:3434881-3451187 GCA_028555095.1 Dicrostonyx torquatus | reverse complement strand
AAAAAAAAAAAAAAAGTGCTAGGGGAGGAGACAGGACAAACTAGACTACATTATATATAGCCTGCTGCTTGACTTGGCCAGGCAGCACATAGACAAAATGAACCAAATTACTTTCAATAGATCAGGCATCAAAATAAGTTATTGAGGATCATAAACTTAAAAGGAAAGAAAGCTTATTTATTGGGTTCTTGCTAAGTGAGAAGGGCTAGCGCTCGCACTAGCCAAATCAAACTTCCCTAAAAGGAAGTTATTTTAAAGCCATTTTGGAGAATTAGAAAATGGGATGAGTAAGGTTAAGTGCTCTCCGCAAAACAAAATTCCAGCAGCTGGCGATCTGCACTTCCATCTATCTGACCAGAAACCGAGCTTTTTTCCACTGGCAGACACAGAAGGAAGGGAGAGGGCAGGGGCACATCTATAGATCTGGAGACAGATGCTCTAGTGACAATAAACAGCCTGTGAAGTTTCTGATCAAGAAGAGCATGCATCCATCGCAGAGACACAGAAAAAGAAGCAACATTTAAGGTGAGTCTCAGAATGTATCAAGAAGTCCTAGAGATAGAAACAAAGAAACAACACAGGAAGGAAACCGGGGAGGGGTCGGGCACTGTTTGCCCGCATCAGACAGGTCAGGGGAAGCACTATTTTCAGGAGACTTTGAAGGCTGCTCTAAGAGGCTGGAACACAGGTTGCTGAAAGGCTCTGGAAGGAACAGCATGAGAAGCATTGGCAGTGGACAAAGTGGGAAAGAGAGAAGGAAGGGTAAGCAAAAGATAGTGGGAGGCAGCGTAGGACATGGAGAAGGATCTAGAAAAGAGGACCAAAAGTTGTCATCACACATGGGAGGAGCCAGAAAGAACTCTGAATGGCTGCAGAGAAGGCTGTGAATGAACTGGGAGGGGGTAGGAGGAAGAGGATATTTGAAAAGAAAATAGCCACTCCTTTCAAAAGCAAACTAGCCAATCAGTAATGGACACCTCTGTCCATTCAGCTCCAGGTTCTGTCATCAATGTAGGACTGAGTGACAGCTGTGGCTATGGGAAAAGCACAGGATCTCCTATCTGCTGGAGGTGACATCTTCAAGCAGTGAGAAACTTTGAGTAGAGATGAGCTACACTACAACAAAGCTGCAGCAGCTTTCAGTTCAGGGGACTGACCCAAGGATGCAGAGCAGAGAGCATGAGCTCTGGGGTCAGACTCCATCAGTCTAGGAGCAGCCCCACCTCGTGGGCCCACCGCTGTTCTAGCCAAGTTACTTTGCTTCTTTGAGCTCTGTTTTATCATCCAAGAAAAAAAAGGACAGCATTTCCTTCAAAGTAATACTGTTAAAGATAAAATGATTTAAACACAGTAGTCTTAGACCATCATCCAATACAAAGTAAGTACTTAGAAACACTATCTAACCAGAACACATGCCGCATTTCATAAATATGAACATTTATGGAGCAGATAAAGCAGGGGATCTTTTATTGTCCTCATGAAAATAAAAAAAAAACATTAGTTTCTAGAGACCACTCCTGAGGGCTGTGGAAGATAACCATCCCACACCTGTAACATGAGGGCCTGCTTGTTAGGGTTTCTGTTCTGCCTGGTTCCCACAGTCGTAAGGTACCAAAGAATCACATAGAAGGTCTACATAAGTTATAAAACTGATTAGCCCATTAGCTCAGGCTTATTATTAACTCTTATAACTTATATTAGCCTATTATTCTTATGTTAGCCTCATGGCTCGGTACCTTTTTCAGTGGGGCAGGTCACATCTCCCTTCTTCAATGTCTGGACAGGACTGGGGAGGAATGGGCTTCCTCCTTCCCAGAATTCTCCCGTTCTCAATGACCCACCTCTACTTCCTGTCTGGTTGTCCCGACTATACTTCCTGCCTGGTTACTGGCCAATCAGCGTTTATTTAAAACATAATTGACAGAATACAGAATTGTCCCACACCACACACCCATCTCCTCTGTGTTGGTAGCTCATGGGTCCATTCCTTGTACATAGGTATCCCCATCTTTCCATATCAACTTCCCTCTATGTGTGTCTTTCTCCAGAATCTCCCTTTCTTTAGATCACAAATCACACTGTCATAGGCCTTTCCTAATGGCATTCTATTACTTTGACCCCTGTTTTCAAATGTGGTCTCACTCTCATGTATTAGGAATGGAACATCATCAGTTTTTGATGGGACACATTTAATCCAAAGCAATTCCTACTGTTTCACTTTATGAACATACTGACAGAGTTATCTCTGGGGAAACAAACAAACAAAGAAACAAAAACACACATAGGGCCAGTGAGATGGTTCAGTGAGTTAAGATACTTTCTACTAAGTGTGATAATCTGAATTTGATTCCCAAGACCCACATCCCACATGATGGAAGGAGGGTAGAGAAAGGACTCCAAGTTCTCTTCTGACAAACACATTCATGTTGTGAGACATGCTCCCCAAATAAATGAACAAACAAATATATAAATGTAATAGATTTTTTAAAGAAAGAAAACACTCATAATTGCTATGAGAAATAGTGAAAGTCTTGGGTACAGTGATTAGATCTCTCCCAATAGAAATTTAAGAAAAATAGAATTAATCTTAGTTAATATACTCCATTATACTAAAACTAGGTGTATGTGGCTAGAGTTACATATTTTCCTTGAACACTACAAAATACATTCAATTTCTCATTGCTTACTTATCAGTTAGTAATTGAATGTTCAATATGCCCCATGCCTTGTGCCATCTGTTGGAAGTCCGTCAATGAAACATATTCCTAGCTTGCCATTTACAAGACTAGAAATTCGATATCCAGTTGCAGATGTCTAGCTATAGACCCGCAGTTTCTGAAATTAAACTTGTAAATCTTCTAGCCAATTTCATCAGTATTGAGACTACATGGCTCACAGAGCAATGTGAAATTGAAGAAGAGAGACAGATGGGCTCACAGTTTCAGAGGGTTCGTTTCTATGATTGTGCCAGTAGGAGAGCAAGGTAGAGTATGCTGTTCACCTCATGGCCAACAGAAAATGAGAGTAAGCAAGGAACAGAACCAAGTATATAACGTCATGGACAAGCCTTATCTCTCTGTGTGATCTACTTTGTCCTGCCAACCCCCACTTCTAAATGGTACTCAGGGGACCAGCTGCTCAAAACACAAGCCTGTTCCAACCATAATAATATTTAAACCATAATAATATCCAAACCATAATAATAACTGCCTGCAAGTTCCAAAGACCTTTAAGTGATAAAAGGAACCAAAAGAGACCATATAGCCTACTCAATACCCAGAAGAGGAAATTGCACAAAAAGGTAAAGAATCCTATAGTGCAACCCCAATAAAGATGATCACATTTTCATGTTCCATGAACTTCAGAAAACAGACAAAACAAAAACAAAAACCGTATTTGACACCAAGGAATCATTATCAGTTTTGTTAAGAACAGCAATGCCATGATTATAATATGGTGAATGATTTTTGTTCAGTGACAAAACCATATAATTATACTTAAATATCTGTGTAAAATGGCATAGTACCTGTAATTTACTTTTAATATACCATTGTCAAAAATAAATAAAGCAAAATTTTAAAATGTTACTTTTAAAATCAATATGTATATGAAATTATCTATTTGTCAGTATGCTTTAAATTTTTCACAATAAAGTTTAAAAATATGTACCTTCTTCAGGATGAAATTTTATATTGAACATTTTCTCTGAGTCATAACATTAGGAAGTATATTTTGTAAAATATTAATCTTAAGTATGGACATTCTAATAGCAAATCATTTTGTCTTTACTGTCAATATTTCCTGCCTTTCACTACTCTCCAAAATTAATAAGATGTCCTGTCATGTCCTACACTCATATGCTGGCGTGCTGCCTCCCTGGGAGGGTCATTTTCTCTGACACAGTAGACAGCTCTCAACAGAACATGTGTCGCACAACAGGCAAGGAGTCTCATAAGCTTCACAGGTTCCTCATACTCCTGGTACTAAATTAGGCAACATATACGGCATCACCACTTGCCTCACGCCTTGGTGGGTCAATCAAGTATTTCTCGAAAGGTTACAAGGAAGAAAGACAGACATTGGTGTTATGAGAAATAAAGAGAATGATCAGCAGACCTACTCATAATCCTCCCAGCTTAGGAAGGAAGAAAACACAACACAAGCAAGAGCTGAGTGCTCTTGAGGGTAAAACAGTCTTGGCGTCAAAGATTCCATCATGATCAGCATCCATCAAAATCAGCAGGGACATCTCCACACACAAAAGGATATACCAGGCACATGAAAAAAAGAATACACCCCTGATCACAGAAGGTAGAAATGGAACAGCTTCACTGATGTCAGTCAAGTTATTAACTGCTGTAGGAGGGATCGTCTGTATTTTGTGCTGCTTTCACTGGTTAATAAAGAAACTGCCTTGGCTTTTGATAGGGCAGGGCTTAGTTAGGCAGGGAAGAAGACTGGGTCAGAGAGAGCCGTCATAAAGCTGCCAGGGTCAGACATGCTGAATGATTCCCGGTAAGATCACCACCTCGTGGTGACACACAGACTTTTACAAATGGGCTGAATCAGATGTAAGAGTTAGCCAGAAGAGGCTAATGATAATGGGCCAGGCAGTATTTAAATGAATATAATTTTCGTGTGGCTATTTCGGGCATAATCTAACCGTGCGGCCGGGAGCCGGGCGGGATGGAACAAAAGGGCCCACGTTTCTCTCAGGTGCTGGGAACACAATTTGCACCTCTTACTACAATTAACCCCCACTGTGGTACTGGAAGATAGAGCAGGATGGGCTATTGCTCAAAATCACCATGCAGCATTATGTCAAGTAAGTCCAGTGTGAGTAAACACAATAAAGTTGGCATATTCTTTTTTAAACACTAGGTCAGCAGGAATCTGTCTAGGTTCTGAGGACCAATCAGGCAACACTGTCCTGTATTCTACAACCAGTAAGGTTTCATAAACATCTTTAAAACAGCTCAAAAAAATCCACAGTGTTAACATTCAGAAAATACGGAGTTTTAATGCTATTTTATAAGAACATGATAGAAGGCATATGGCATAAAAATGTTCAGAACATGGGCTAAAACTTGTTTAATGTCCTTTCTGAATATGTCTCTTTTGTAAGTATACTTTCCCAATACAACTTATTTTAAAATAACTTATAATTTAGGTACTATAGACTGGAGAGATGGCTCAGAGGTTAAGAGCACTGGCTGCTGGCTGCTCTTCCAGAGGTCCTGAGTTCAATTCTCAGCAACCACATGGTGGCTCACAACTATCTATAATGAGATCTGGTGCCCTCTTCTGGCATGCAGGCATACATGCAGATAGAACATTATACATAAAAGATAATTTAGGTATTATTAACTAAGTAAACACAAAAGAAAAATCGTATTTCCTGTACTGAATACAATATTACCAGTGAAGCAGATATAATATTATTAAGTAAACAGCTTCCAAAACTCTACAATTGAAAAAGATACCTCACTGCCTGGAAAGTGACCCTAAGTTCTTCTGTAACATTGGGGCACCCATCTTCAGCATACAGGCTCATAGTATCCAGTAGACTTCTCAGTGAAGCAAAAAGACTGCTTCACCTATATTGGCAGTTTGTCAGTCACTGTCTTCTATGTCCTGGAGAAATGTCTGGCAGACTCTTTCATGATGCATGAACACTGAAGGACGGACTCACCTTTTTAGACAAGTTCAGCAATCATTTTTCTGTGGGTCCTGCATGTCCAGTTTATACAGTATATCACTAACCAGTTCAGGCAAAAGCAGTTTCTTGCCCAAATGACTAGTCTTGTCACATTGAAGGCAAATTCCATAAGAAGTTTCTTCAGTGCCCATCAACCTCTCTGAAGTAATTGGTGCTGCCAGAAGCAGACAAGTCTCACTGTCAAGAAAAAATCTAATTTCTTAAAACATTTTAAATGCCTTATTCTATATGTCTTTGAAGTGTTGAAGATTACCTAACTAAAATATATCTATATATATCTAGAAAACCTAACAAGACTACAAGTTTGAATATTAAAAATGACTATCCATTAATCTGTAATTTTTAATTATACATTATATTTTAAAATGAGATGTATAAACATAACACCTTAAACAAGAGTATAAATATGCATACAACAAAATTGACCTTAAATTTGTATCACTAAACCAAAATCCACGAAAATGTAAAGTATTTGCTTTTATATCATATCCACTCCCCATTTTATAAAGCCTGGGAAAGCTTTTTTAAAAAAGGCTTCTAGATTCACAAAAACAGGAGCAAATTGGAGCTTCTTGGAAGTTGCATATTTTCAGACAGGCTCTACTTGCTGCAAAAACCTCGTGGCTCTTTTAAGAGGCTCTACCACCAAACACTTAAATGGTGTTCATGTGTAGCCAGCAGCATGCTTCTTGGTGGTGCAAGGACCTAGAACCCATAGAGTTGTGGTAAAAAAGCAAAGGTCCCACCAGTTCCTCTACTGTGAAGCTAGACTCCCAGAAACCTAAGGAGTGGAGCCAATCCACTCGCTGGGAAACTAAAGCTGCAGCTTTAATTCTACTCATATCTCTTAGCAAATTTTAGACTCATGTGATCAGAAAAAGATAAAGATATACAATAAAAACAGATTCAGATGGGGGACAAAAAAACTATAAACAGATTACAGTGTGTTTTAAAATATATATATGCTTGGGAGAGAAAAGAAAAAGGATGGAAAAAGTCCTTTAAGAAAAAATAAATATAGTTGAGTTGGTGGTACACATATTTAATCACAGCACATGTGAGGCAGAGGCAGGGGGATCTCTGTGAGTTCGAGGTCTGGGATGGTAGTGCATGCCTTTAATCCCAGAACTTGGGAGGCAGAGGCAGGCCGATTTCTGTGAGTTTTAGGCCAGGCTGTTTTGCAAAGTGAGATCCAGGACAGCCACAGAACACAGAGAAACTGTCTCGAAAAACAAAGCAAAACAAAACAAAACAACAACAACAAAACCCAGAAAAATTAAAAATAAAAATAAAGGAAATAAAGGTTTTAAAAGCTACATGAAGATGGAAAATGCATACAGCATTGGGATACTGTATGTTATTATGTTGTCTTTGAATTGTTTGATGGCTGAGGAAGGAGCAACAGCTGCTAAAGGACATTTGATAATAAATGCTGCTGGATTAATCCAGCGTATATATTTTGAAAATGCCTTGATGTCAAAATTTAAGTCAAAAGATATGTTACTTTGGAGATGAGGTTTTGTTTTTGTTTCCATAGAAAATGAGAGGCTGTGGATTCATTATGGTTTAAGTAAAATAAGGTTTGATTGAGGAAGACCCCCTGAAAAATCTCCAATAGAAGCAGATGGCCCAGACAATCCAACATTTCAGAGCACCTCTGATGTAGTTTCCTCTGAGTTCTATATCAAGAACAGCCTCAAGACTGCTGGCTGAGATGATCAAGCTTCACAGAACATTCCAGTCGGGGAATTGACCATAATTCTAATTTTTCTTTGGGTCCCCATAAGATATTCTGTGTCCCCAATCAGCAGGAAGTTGCCTAAAAAACAACTCTCACCCCCTCCCCCCAAATGGTTTATAGATGCTTGCCTTTGTTTAGGGTGTTGGTTAGAAGTTGTTATAGATAATGGTCAAAAAAAGAAGTAAACAAAGGAGCTTGGATTCAGAGTTTTTGTTTTGATAAGAAAAAAGGAGAAGTGCTGTGGAACAATGTTCTTGTACCCTGTGAAGATATGTCACTCATCGTGGTTTAATAAAACTCTAATTGGACAGTAGCCAGACAGAAAGTATAAGTAGGGCAACCTGACTAGAAGAATTATGGGAAGAAAGGCCAGACTCAGAGAAAGCAAGATGAGAATGCCTCACTGATAAAGGGTACCAAGAATTATGGATTATTTAAGTTGTAAGAGCTAGTTAGCCATAAAGCCTGAGCTAATAGGCCAAGCAGTTTATAATTTATATAAGCCTCTGTGTGTTTCTTTGGGACTGAATGGCTATGAGACTGGGCAATACAGAAACTTCTGTCTATGTCAGGTCTCAACCAAATTAATTTTAAAATATACCAAAACTTCAGTAAGAATACAAAATATTTTTTAATTTATCTATATAAATGCGCATAGAAAATATGACTAGAGTGAGAGTGAGAAAGAAAAACATAATAAAAAGAAAATACATAAAAGCGGGGTCAGAGGCAAGAAGGAAGCTGCAAGGAACAGACAGATCACCTAATGCTGAAACACAGTATAAAGCTCAAGAAAACAATATACCGATATTCATGGTACTGATCTCTCTCCCCCCCCCCCCCTCTCTCTCTCTCTCACGCACGCACGCACGCACGCACACACACACACACACACACACCACATAGGAGTCAAGAGAAGGAACTAAGCATTATGATAAAACATTGTGATGCTAACAAAGTGTTGTGGAAACAAGAGAGACCTAAAACTTGCAAATAGTAAAACTAGGCTCTTTGTCTTTTCACAGAGAAGAATAAATTCTAAACAAAAATCAAATTATGCAATGAAGTTCTTATAAGCAAGTTCCCTAGTTATAAACAAAATCTGCAATAAAGAAAAGGCTAGTACCCTTGTCCCCATTGTTAATGATCATCTGCATGGAAATAAAATGCCCAAAGCACAACCTAAGTTCAGAAGACAGACTGGAAAGTCAGGCACAGTGGCTTATCCCTATGGTCCAGCATTCTGGAACTGAAGGTAGGGGGATGAAGAATTCAGTCAGCCTTGACTACATGAGCAAATTCAATGCTAGCCAGAACTATTTGAGATCCTCTCTAAAAATCCCAAAAAGGTAAATTATAAGAAAATAAGACATCTAAGTTATGCAGCAGCAAAAGGACTCATATAGTTCATATAAAATCTCTTCCAAATGGAGAGAAAATTCAAAATAAATGAAGATAAGAATGGACAAATGGCGAGAACAGAAATTCAACAAAATTAAACTATTTAAGCTGGCCTTTTTGGTTTTAGAAATGATGAAAGTGAGAATGCCTGGGTGTATACCCCTGCTGCACATAACAATCGTGACGTAAATAAGTATTTGGAGGCTTTAAACGTATAAGACAAGATTGTGCTCCTCGAAAGAGCCACCAAGAGCTGAGCCCTACAAACACCCAGGAACATTCTAACTGTAGCATGGAGTGGGCAACCATGGGAGGCCACAGGCTCAGGCAGAACCTGAAGCTGAAGGTTCAGAAGAGAGAAACCCACAGGCAGATGTGGCCTCTTGAGGGCGACAGGAAGCTAAACTTCTTTCAGACACCTCAAAGGGTTAGAGATGTTCTACTCCTGACTAAGTGATGAATCCCACAGGGAATTGGCTGGAAGCAGGAAAAACCATCTGAGTATAGGCTCCTATAAAGCTATATTAACAAAGCATGAAAACAAGCCCCTAATGGACACCCCACCTCCAAGAGTGTAATATACATGTACTGGGGGGAAGGGACTAAAAGCAGAAAGAAAGGAAAGACATACAATGCTGAAATCAAGAGAAACTGTGATGGCTATATCAACAAAAGACAAAGAAAGACTTCCAAATAAAGATGAAAGAGACAACTGATAGAGAAGACATAAAAACGCACATGAACCAATGCACACAAAGGAGATACTGAGGAAGGTTTAAATAAAGAGAAAAATTCAAAAAGAGTTTTTCAATTCTTCTCAGTAGAGACATTGAAGACTGCACTAAGACTCAACCGGTTTTACCTGACTGACATTTATTAATCATTCCACCCCAAGACAATTAGCAGGATACATATTATTTTCAAGAGTTTTTGAAAAATTCAGAAAGATAATTACTTTATCTTTAGACATAAAGTAATGGTGAACAAACCTTAAAATACTAAAATCATAAAGTTTAATTCTCTAAGCAAAACAGAATTAAGAGTATGCTAATCTCGATCAAGGGCTAGGGAGAAGAATCAGTGGTTAGGTGCATTTGTAAGGAAACCAAGAGACTGGCCACAGCTGCAGACAACACCTACAACACAAACTCCTGACCAAGCTCCCACCCTCAAGAGATAAAGATGGTGCAACTCATTCAGAAGAAAAGTTGAAAAACAGACATCTTCACCAAGAAAACACAAGACTAGAAAGCAAACACATGCAACACGGTCAGTGCCAGCATGTGACCAGCACAAATTTAAATGACAGACGCCTAACAACCATAAGAATGGGTGAAACTCGGAAAACTAACGGAACCAAAATGTGAACAAATTGCCCTTGTCACACACTGCTGATGTAAACCTCACAATGACAGTCTGGGTCAGAGAATTTGGCAGTTTCTACATCACGTGCACATTATCACTCGGCCCAGAAAGTCCACTCACGACTATTTTCCTTTGAGGAAGGTAAAACATAAAACCTTTACATGCATCTTAGCTCAGCCAATGCCCAGGGCCTGGAGGGATGGCTCAGCAGACAAGGGTGTTAGCTGGTTTTTCAGATGACATGAGCTTGGGTCCCAACGCCCGTGTTAGATAACAATTTGAAAAATCCTACAAAAAATTCAAATGTTCAAAACCAGATGAACGGATAAAGTAATTGTACTGTTCAGAAGATACTACCCAGTAATAAAAACAATTACAGTGATTTGAATTCTTCTGCTAAGTAACTGAAAACAGATATAAGAATCCATATCTTCTTGCTTATTCTCTCAGACTTTCTCTAATTTCTTGTCTTTTATGGAAGCTGCCCCACTCTTCCATCTCCACATCTTCTAGGTTCAGCAAAAGTGACCTTTGTTCCGCTTGTCTCAAGGACAGTGCTACATCTTCTTCCCCAACTCAGATTTCATTTTCGTCACTACACTCTCAAATTATGAAGTGTTCTTCCTACTGATGTCTTCTTTGCTAGGTATTTTCAAGTACATTTAAAAATATTTTATATGTACTCATTTTTATGTTGGATTAATTTAGAGATATATTTAAACTTTTAACTTATTAGTATATTCAGTTGAGACTTTTGCTCTTATTTAGAATTTTCAATACTTACAGAGGTCCAGTAAGCACTTACTCCTCTATATTTTTGAGTCTTACTGTTTTTTTATTTTACTTTAAAGCTGTTGAGACATTAGATAACAGTTGCAAAGTATGATAGTTAAAATTAATTTAAAGTAAATTTCAGTCATTTAGTTACTTTTGCCATATTTTTATAGCTTACTTTATTTGGAGAAACTTTTGTGTTTAATTTAGATAAATTTTGAGTGACTTAGGTAAAAATAAGCAGCAAGTGCTCTGAGTTCCCATATAACCCCAGCCTCTGGACATGCAGCGTTCACCTCAACACTCCCCAGTAAGACTTTTGTTAATACAGATAAACCAACAATGACAATAGCATCGCCACAGTGTCCAATAAAAGTGGGACGGGACAAATACATAACAATATATGTACACTCTTGATGAATACAGAAATTTCACTGCCCTAGAAACCATTAGTGCTTTGACGGTTTATCCGCCTTCCTTTCAAACCTGGGCTACTAATAATTGCTTGAAACTGGAATTGTCCTGGCCACATCTCAAGAAATGCTATGATACTGGGTAGAAGATTTATACCACAACAGAAATCTCTTTTGGACACGTTTCTTTGCTCAAACTACAGGGAGAAGAAATGGAGTCCCATGCAGCTATCTTTCTGCACAAATCCATCCCCTCTCCCTGGATTGCCATGGTACTTTATCTACATTTGCTTAGAAACTCAGATTCCTGCTCAGACACTTCTTCAATGTGTATCCATTAGCAAATGATTTAACCCTTCTGACTCTTGGTTTCTTCATCCTAATTACTCATTAATCTGGTGCAAGGATTAAATTAGGTAAGCAAGACAAGACAAATTGAAACATTCATCATACTAGGCCCTCGTTTGTAAACTCTTGTGGGTTAAGAGTCTGTCTCTACTAAATTTGACTACAAAATCCAAAGACGCTCACTGAAAGCAAATGTTAATGATCTCTTTACCCGATCTGGATTTGTGTAACCCAACAGTAGGTTTGCCGCTTTTATATCACCATGGACATATTCATTTTCATGTATATACTCCAGTATGTCCAGCTGTGAAAAGAAATAGATAAGATCAGTATTAATGTTTTACACTAGAGTAATGGTTTATTTACACGCATGGTAAAATAATGTATCTCACTATTATTGATTATCCTAAAAAATCATTTCTGGTTGGTCATCCCATAAAAGGTTGAATAAAATGATCTTCAACATTAAATATCTGTACTTGAACCTCTGAGGGAGGGAGGGAAGTCAAGATTTAACAATACTTATTCTTAGGCATGGAAAGCCCAATGGTCAGACCAAAATGTACAAAGAGGAATGTGATGTTTAATCTCAATTGTCAAGTGGGAAAAAAAAAACTAGAATCATGTGGGAGATGAGCCTCTGGGAATAGCTGTAGGGAATTATCTCCAGTAGGCTAATTTTGAAGGGAAGATTATCTGCTGTGGGTGGCACCATTCCCTGGGATGCAATTCTGAACTGTAGCAAATGAAGAACGAGAGTTGGCACAGGCACATATCACACTTTCCTGACTATGGATGCAATGTGAGCAGTTGCCCCAAGATTCTGTTATTTGTGACTTCCCCAACAGGAGGGACTTCAACATCAAATTATAAAACAGTGAAATTTTTTCTCCTTTAATTTGCTTTTTCCAGGGTATTTTTTATCACAGTAACATGAAAAGCAATTGAGACTGGGAATAAATAGCTTAAAAGTACAGGAAAATAGTCAAGACATCTATGAGTGAAAGGGTTCACTCATCAATCAATAGTTATGATTCAAATCTTGAAGACATCAGAACAAAATATTAGACCTCTGATTATTATTATTAACAAACTCTTAGGCATCATTAAAATCCTATAACCTTGCATGTTATACACACACACATATATACACACACATGCACAGGGAAAACATATATAACAGAAGAGAGAGAGAGAAAGAGAAACAGGTGTTCCATAAACACTTACTAGGAGAATGGATAGATGAACAGATAATGGAGAAATTAATTATTTTCCATATCAAAGCCTGACATGAGCTGTTTCAGTCTACTTATGATTGGGGTGGGAGAAGACACAAGCAAGACACAAACAGATAAGGGAAATATGTGGCATGATCAACAAATGAATGCATTCAAGGTTATTTCTGACTACATTGCTTCATGGTTAGCAGTGTGTGTGTGTGTGTGTGTGTGTGTGTGTGTGTGTGTGTGATCCATTGGTATAATTAACTGTTACCACCACCCCTAAACTTATAATCAAAATACTTTAGATCAAATCATACCATATTATGCAAGAGAAGTAGTCTATTTGGTCATAATTTGCGGTTAGAAATGCAACAGACAAAAGAAAGGTTATTTTATAGCTATCTAAGCTTGGTCTGATATGCAAAACTAAGCTGTAAGGGAAAACTGAGTAATAGCAATAATCAAACACAGCATAGCCTGTCATCTGCAGAGCCCATGGTTAATAATTTCACCAAAATGCTTTCTACTCTCTATAACTGATATTGCTAGGAAATCATCCTTATTTTCTCATAATTCTGTAAAAAGCACAACAAGAAAGTAATCTAAAGCTGAGGCATTTGAAGTGAAGCGTCTTAAACTCACCACCCTGATTCCAAGCTGCAGCACAGTTGACTTTTTAAAAACACCATTCTGGTCCGAGAGCTTTTGTAAATCTATTCCCAGTCTTTCCATCACCATGAATCTGTAACTGTAAGAGATATCAGAAAAGAGACCTTCCTGAAATAAAAATTCTGAGGTTATCTCTTAACAAATTTTAAAGGACAATGCTTGCCACCTAACAACAAAGGATAATCAGTCCAAGCTGCTGGTGAATGTGTGCACAGTAACCCACTATCTCACCAGTGCTGCCACCCATTGGATATCATAACCTAACGAGACCCGCTCTGCTGCCCAAGCCCACTGAACCCATCTTCCTCCCCTGAACAGCCATGTCTCCGCAAGATCAACAGCCCCTAGAGGCACAAAAACACCTGCACCAATTGAAAGAAGAGGTCAGTGATTGGTATCTCACATAAATTGCCCCAGTTCCTAGGCCATAAGACCGAGGGCACATCTCGTGCCCACCTCCACCCATTTCAGTCCCAACAGCAGGTCCACAGGCAAGAGTCCTGAAGGCAGGACTCTCCATCACCACCACTATCCACTGGACTCTGTAACCTACAAGACCCACTCCTCAACCCAAACCTACCAAATCCATCATCCTGCCCCTGACCAACCATCTGCCACAAGATCTGCAGGCCCTAGAGGCATAAGCACCACTTGAATTATCCAGATCAGCAGCTTCTAGAGACACAAGCATCACTTGCACCAATTGGAATAAAAGCAACCTCCTCTCGAAGAACCTTCTCTAGAAACATCAGCAGAACATATAGGCGCAAGCGTCACCCACACAAGTAGAAAGAACAGGCCCCACAGGCACAAGTGAAGTCCATACCAGCCAGAAAAACTGGATGATACACTGGATGTACACACCCAAATACCCAGAAACCTCGCCTGAGACAACCCTACTCCAACTGACAACCGGCCAATTACCAGAACCCTTGACCAATCAGGCCAGAAGACAATAAGAAAATGGACAACAAAGGAAAAAAAGACCCAAACAACAAAGACATCACGAGAATAAACACCCGCCTATAACTATCCCAAACCCAGATGTGTACATCACAGTGTAAAAATACATTCAAAATCATAAAAAGCAAAAAAAAAAAATGGCATCACCAGAAACTAGTGGTTCTTCAACAGCAAGATCTGAACCATCAACACAGATGAAGCAGAAGAAAACAATCTTAAAAATAACTTTATGGAAATGATAGAAAACCTTAAAAAGGTTTCAGATTCAATACAATTCCAATCAAAATTCCTTTGAAAGAACAATACTCAACTCCATATGGAAAAACAAAAAACCTAGAATAGTTAAAACTGTCCTGTAAAATAAAGGGACTTCTGGAGGCATCACCATCCCTGACTTCAAGCTCTACTATAGAGCTACAGTAATAAAAACAGCTTGGTACTGGCATAAAAAGAGACACATGGATCAATGGAATCGAATCAAAGACACAGACATAAACCCATACACCTATGAATCTCTGCTTTTGACAAAGAAGTCCAAAAATTATACAATGGACAAAAGAAAGTATCTTCAACAAATGGTGCTGACATAACTGGATGTCAACATATTTGTTTGTTTGTTTATGCCCGGGTAATGCTGAAGCATGCATGGGCAGCCTGTATATGGGGGTTCTGTTGAACTTATCCATGTAGGGTTTCATGGTCTATGTTGATAAGGACAGCTGACCAGGCCTTTTCCTCAAAAGGGCAACAGATCTCATTATATATGGTTGTGCGCCACCATGTGGTTGCTAGGAATTGAACTAAGGACCGTTGAAAAAGAGCGGGCAATGCTCTTAACTGCTGAACAATCTCTCCAGCATCTTCAACAAAGGGTGCTGGCATAACTTGATATCAACATGTAAAAGAATGAAAATAGATACATATCTACTCCCATGCACAAAACTCAAGTCCAAGTGGATCAAAGACCTCAACATAAATCCAGTTACACTGAACCTGATAGAAGAGAAGGGGGTAAGTAATGGGGGTAAGAATGCACTGGCACAAGAGACTACTTCCTCAACATAACACCAGAAGCACAGACACTGAGATCAACAATTAATGAATTGTTGAAAACTGAAAGCCTTCTATAAGTCAAAGGACACAGTCAGTAAGACAAAATGGTAGCCTACCAAATAGGAAAAGATCTTCACAAACCCCACATCTGACAGGGGACTGATCTCCAAAATATATAAAGAACTCAGGAAACTGAACATCAAAATATCAAATAATCCAATTAAAAATTGGGTACAGATCTAAACAGAAGAATCTCAAATGGCCAAAAGACATTTAAAGAAATGCTCAACATCCTTAGTCATCATGGAAATGCAACTCAAAATGACTCTGAGATAGAATTTTACACCTGTCAGAATGGCTAAGATCAAAAACACCAATGACAGCCTATGTTAGAGAGGATGCAGAGTAAGAGGAACACTCTTCTATTGCTGGTGGGAGTGCAAACTTGTACAGTCACCTACCTTGGAAATCAGTAAGGTGGTTTCTCAGAAAATTGGGAATCAATTTACCCCAAGATCCAGCAATACCACTCTCGGACATATACTCAAAGGATGTTCAATCATATCACAAGGACACTTGCTCAACCATGTTCATAGAAGCATTATTAGTAATTGCCAGAACCTGAAAACAACCTAGA
>JAQHUG010000106.1:3420407-3433731 GCA_028555095.1 Dicrostonyx torquatus | reverse complement strand
CCTGGTAACTCTTTTATCAAAGCAATGGAAGACAAGCTAACGAAGTCCCATCAGTGAGTTCAGAGAATATCTTCCCAGATTACTGCAGTCCTTGTCCTGTCTTGGAGTGCTTTACATAAGGTTTCCTCCAGCAGGGGCAGTGTCTTTGGTCCTAAATTAAAGCCTTAACATGTTTTGAATTGACTTTTATGTACAATGACAGACACAGCCATTCTCAACCTGTATGACATACTAAAGTATGTCCTTTAGGGAGTCAGACAACCCTTTCACAGGGGTCACATATTAGGTAGTCTGCATATAAGGTATTTACATTATAATTCATAACAGTAGCATAATTTATGAAGTAGCAACAAAAGTAATTTTATGGTTGGGGTCACTACAACATGAAGGACTGTATTAAAGGGTCGCAGTAGTAGGAAGGTTGAGAGCCAGTGCATAAGAACATAACTGTCATCCTTCTACATGTATAGTCAGCAGTCCCAAAACAATTGAACCATGGGATTTTCCCAATGTGTCTCGTTGATTTCTAGAAGTTGGCTAGTGTAGTTGTGTGGGTTTACTTCTGGGCCTCTATTCCACTGCATTGGTCTGTCAGTCCCTTTCTGTATCACTGCCATACTTTTCATTACCATTGTTCATGGTTCAATTTGAGATCAAGTATTCTGATACCACTAGCACTAAGATTTATGCTTGGAATTGTTTTGGTTGTTTGAGTATTTATGTGGTTTCATGTGAACTTTACAAGATTTTTTTTTCTAGTTTTAATTCTTAACATGTACTTGAGTTTTGATGGGGACAGTATTAAACCTCTAGATCATATTTAATAATAATCATTCCCACTCTATTAATTCTGGCAATTGCTGAACATGCAAGCTAGTCCATCTTTTAGTATCTCCTTCCATTTCTTTCTTCAGTCCCTGCTCATTTTCACTATAGAGGTATTTCCCTTCCACAAGTGGGCTTATTCCTAGAGATTTTTTTTAAAGGTATTTAGATGTGGCTCCTCCTCTACAGTTTTTTCTCGGCAACTTCCTGGTTGTTCAGTTTTGTGTCCTACTGCTGTGCTGACCATGTTTATCTGATCTAAGAGTTCCAGGTGGAGACTTTTGTGTCTCTTATATAGAGGATCGAATAATCTGTAATAGGGGTAGTTTAAATTTTCCCCTTTCTATTTGTATCCCTTTTATGTTTCTCTCACTCCCTCTTTTTTTTTTTTCCAAGTACTGGTAAGAGAGAAAAGAGTGGAGACCGTTGCTTTTAGGGATTTAGAGGAAATGCCTTCTGTTTTCCCCCAGTTTGTATAATGATGGCTGCTGTGGAAAAATTTCTGTAAGGCAAAGGACACCGCCAATAGGACAAAGTGGCAGCATAAAAAATGAAAAAAGATTTTTATCCATTCCACATCTGATAGAAAATTAATATCCACAGTATATAAAGAACTCAAGAGAAGTAGTATACAAAAACTAAAAGAACCCAGTTAAAAACAGGGTACTGATCTAAACAGAGATTACTCAATAGAGGTAAATCAAAGGGCTGAGTAACATTTAAAAAAATGTTACACATCCAAAGCTGTCAGGGAAATGCAAATTAAAAACAGCTTTGAGATTCCATCTTACACCTATTAAAACAGCTAAAATCAATAATACAAGTGACACTTCAAGGATGTGGAGCACAGGAAACACTCCTCCATTGCTGGTGGGAGTGCAAACTTGTACAGCCACTATGGAAATAAGTATGGCGGTTCCTCAGAAAATGGGACTCAATCTACCTCAAGACCCAGCGATATCACTCTTGAACATACACCCAAAGGACGCTTCATCCTGCCACGGGGACACTTGTTCAACTATGTTAATTGCTATTCTATTCATAATAGCAAGAAACAACCTAGATGTCCCTCAAAAGAAGAATGAATAAAGAAAAATTGGTACATTTACACAATGGAGTACTACTCAGCTGTT
This sequence comes from Dicrostonyx torquatus, assembly GCA_028555095.1. NCBI lineage: Eukaryota > Metazoa > Chordata > Mammalia > Rodentia > Cricetidae > Dicrostonyx > Dicrostonyx torquatus. Next base: position 3,431,773 of record JAQHUG010000106.1, on the reverse strand, counting down.
TAAAAACTGACATTGAGAAAATTGCTGGCAAATAGATGGAACTAGAAAAAGTCATTCTGAATGAGTAACCCAGACTCGGAGATAAATATGCTATGTATTTGTTTATATATGGATATTAGCCATTAAATAAATGATAACCAAGCTACAGTCTGTAGACTCAGAAGTTAGACATAGAGGAAAAGACTCCTTGGGAGTGGGGAGAGAATAAACTTTATGGGTAGACTGAGCCAGGGTGAAGGTGGAAAGGGGGGGACTAGAAAGGAGTATCAGGTGAGAAGGAGGAGGAAAGAAGGGAATGAGGGGAGAGAAAGCTAGGATTGAAGAGCATTTGAGGGGGTAGGAACTCTAATGCAGTGGGAACTTCCTATAAATATACAAGGGTTATCCTAATGAAGTCTCCAAATATTGAGCAAGCAGGAACCCCTCTACTGGTCATCTCTTGTCACCAAGTGAAGTTTCTAGTGCTAGGACTGGGTTTCATCCAACTGAGTTGTTGGTCAAAGGGGTCCTATGAAAACCCCTAAACAACTCAGGTTTTGCCAAAACAAGAGGTTGCTCTCCATAAACTGACAATAAGATCCCATTGTTGAAGACAACACCCACACAGCTCACTGGGCATGCAGAGGCCTGGCTGGTGCCTACATAAAACCTTCACCCCCTTGTTCTAGTGTCTGTGACACAGAAAGGTACTCCGCAGGCTACCAAAAGAGAAAAGTAAACACCAAGCCAGCCACAAAACCTTTGATCTACAAAATATGTTAGGGCAATGGTGGCATAAACCTCGTGGGAGTAACCAACCAATGTGTGATTTGACTTAAGGACCACTCCATGAAATGGAACCCAAACTGGACACTGCTTGAGTGTCCAAGAATAAGAGTCTAGATAGCCCAGTGAAGTAGGGTCAAAGCAAATACTAATAGTCTTTTTTAAAAATATCAATAAAATGACTCTTACTTATAATCTACTATACCAATAGATCAGAGGGGATTTCTCCTGCAGCAGATGGAAACAAATACAGAGACTCACAGCCAGACATTAGGAGGAGAAAGAGAGACTTCCAAACACTTGGATATAAATGAGATGTGTCCATCAAATCCTTCCCCTCAGAGCTAAGAGGACCATCCCATGGAAGAGGTGGCAGAAGTAGTATGGGAGACAGAAGATAGAAAACTCCAGGAGAACAAGGCCATCTGAATCAACTGAGAAAAGCTCATATGAACTCACAGACACTAACGCAGCAACCACACGACCCACACAGGTCTGCACCAAGTTCTCTGCATGTATACTAAAGATTTCAGTTCTGTGCTTTTATGGGAGTCCTGGATGTGTGAACAAGTGGGTCTCTGATTCTTGTGCCTTATCTTGGGCTCTTTAATTTTTCTGTTGGCTTGGCTTGTCCAATTTTAACATGATGGCTTTTGTTTTATCTTACTATATTTTATTTTGTTGTGTTTGGTTGTTATTTCCTAGAAGCTGCTCTTTTCTAATGACAGACAGAAGTGGAGTAGATCCAGATGGGAGACGAGGTGGGAAGCACCTGGGAAGAGTAGAGGGAGGGGAAACTGCATTCATATGAATAAATAAATAAATAAATAAATAAAAATTTTAAAGAAAGACCTGCGTTCATACTATTAAGACTTCCTGAGTACCTGTTCTCATCACTGCTACAATGGATGTTGCTACGCACATTCAGTAACTCACAGAGTCTTTAGGCTCTACAGTAGTGAACACTGGTGAAGGGACACTGGCTCACTAAAGCATGTGGCTCTGCCAGGCCTTACCCTGCTCCCCCATTCTCTCTTCCTGGCTAACCCATTAGATTACATTCCTAAAGTTAGCCACCAAGGTCTACTCCCTTATTTGACCACTTCCTCCTTAAGGCTGACTACCAAGGTCCAGCTATGGAAGTACTGAAGTCCCGCAATCCAAAGCCCCCTTTGGCTCACCTAATTAACACACACAATTAAAATTAAACACCTCATTCTAACATGAGGTTTCCCCTTTTTCCTTTATGAACCACCATTTTTCTATGTGCCACATCTGTCTCCTCTCTATCTAGAGGCAGTCCTTTGTCCCTCCAGGACAAATACCTCTTCCTCTTCACCCCTGCTCCCTTCCCCTTCTCCCTTATCCTCTATCTCCTGTCTTTGTCTTTTATTCCCTGCCCTTTGCCCCTCTGGGAAAAATATATCTTTGTGCTGAGAAATTGGTCTTGGGGGTCCTGAGCTGATTCTGGTCCTTTCAGGGGTTCCAGAGGTGATCCACCCACTGACCTCAAGCTCAGAGTTATCCTTAGCTAATGAGATCTGTTCTCAGGCATCAAGAACAGGACTAAGTTTCTCCAGTTACTTCAGTGCTTGAGCAGGCTCCTCCAACCTTCATCCTTTGATGGTCCTGGTTCCCTCTGGCTTTCACACCACTTTGTATGGATGCCTCTCATGCTGGTGCTGAGAAAGGTTAAATTCAGATTCTCAGGCTTGTGATTACCCCTTCTTCAGCCCTCCAAGGTATCTCAATTGTCAACAAGAGTTGTTGTTTTGTTTTTATTTTTTTTCTTTCTCAAGATCCTGCCTGTCTACTGCCCTATAAATCACGCAAATCACGCTGAGTGACAAAACTGTTTGTTTATTTGTTGACCATCAGAAGAATCATCATCTCACTAAAAGCTACAACTTGCCTTAAGGTGTTGTAGGACAAAACATTTTCTGGGGAGACATAACACACACATCTACTGGCCCCCAGATAGGAAACTCACAACAAACCAAACCACAGATACCACCAAAGTCATCTTGGTGACTCAATGAGTTTTACTAAGGTTACCGACAGGAAAATGGGCCAGTTACTTAGAGGAACAGAAATGACTCAAAGACAGTTACATCACCAAAGCCCACCTCAGCATGGCTCACAGCTCAGGAAGCAGAGAACCAGGGGCACACTTCACAGGCTGCAGGAAGCTCACTCTGGAAAGTGTCCTTTCCAGGTGCCTCAGTTTGGCTTAACCTCTCCCAGGCAGCTCAAGCTGTGTCTGCTTCTTCTAGGCAGTTGGTCTGGTCTGAGACTATTTGTGGGTTGGTTTTGCTTCCTCTCAGAGGGGCTTTCAGCTTCTGTTATTTGCTCTGGCAGGGAGGGCCCTAGTACATCTGTTCAGTTTCAAGGACTCTAACAAGGCAGTTTGTTGATCTCCAGCTTCAGAAGTAACACTGCAGGATGGAATGGTTCAGCCTTGGCGGAAACTGTCACCCAACGTGAGGCTTGTGAGGGATATGGGAGATTGTTCTGAGGACGTGTTTTGGGTGTTTGAGTTAGTTGGTTTGATGTGGTTTGCTTTGGCTTTACCAGAATCTGTCTGTATGACCTCTGAGATGAGGTTCGGGCTTCCCCTCCACCAGTAAAGGAAGTATGTGGCTAGGGCCCTGCATCTCTTGGTTTCTTTTAGGGTATGTTGCCCATCTTTGGTGCCACATTTTTGGTGTATCCTATCACTGCCTCTGTGAATCTTCAAAGGTCTTCCTCTTTTTAGAAGAGTCTCTCTTTTTCCTGACAGTTATCCTTAACCAGATCACATGGGCAACTTCTGCTCTTCCATTTTACCCAGAATTTTCTCTATCCTTTCTTCAGTAGTATGTCACATAATTCTGAAGCCAACTCTTAGAGTACTAGATGATTTAATAGTACATGATTTCTGTAGTCCATTCAGGACCCTGGAGGCACTTTACTTTATTTGTACTATGTAAAGGTATCTGACATCCAGGCCTGTTTTCTCACATCTAAAGTAAAACTATCAGCTGTCTACAATTGACATAGTAGGATAACATCTATGATACCCCTACAACAGAACTGGTGCAAAATAAGTGACTTTTCTAAAATCATAATTTATGAATCTCGTATATGCTAATAGGTACATTGAAAGCTAGCTTTAAAAAAATTTTTGCTGTTTCCCCTCAAGGTGGATAGTGATTTTTCTCCTAGCTTTCAGAGGTACCAAGTAACTGACTGCTAACAAAGAGGAGGAGGCTATGTTCTAGGATATCACATTTACGACTAGATAAAGAACTGTGACCTCTAGCTCAGACACACTTCACTGTGCATTTATATTCATATTATCTCTCTCTCTCTCTCTCTGTGTATGTGTCTTTTTCTCTGTCTCTTTCTGTCTCTATCCCTGTATGTGTGTGTGTGTGTGTGTGTGTGTGTGTGTGTGTGTGTGTGTGTGTGTCTGCCCTCTCTTTCACCCTCCCACTCTCGCTGGGGAAAGTGGCTGTGCTTTCTTATGACACACAAGTAGCTCCTTGAAGAGACTCCTTAGGGTTGTCAACAGTCATAGGAATGACCACTGAAAGCCGATAATTCCCTGGTAGGACCTAAGATGACTGCAGCCTGGCAGACACCTGGTTACATTCTCCAGAGAGACAAGAACCTAGAACCAAGCCGATGAGCCACCAGAGGCTTTCTGATGTCTAGGAACTAAGATATATTTTGAGTTGCATCAGCTAGATCACTGAGGAAAGGTTCGTTGGTAATAATAATTGATCATATGAATTTGATATGATTATAATTTGCTTTTACCTTCTGCCTTTAAAAGCAGTCAGACCAAATCCATAAAATAGAGGAACTCCTAAATAATCAAGTTTCCTCTGTGCTGTCCACTTTTGAACTGTGAAGAAAAGTTAACAAGAAACATGATTTAGAGAGGCATTTTTACCTTTGTATAGATGCTAAGACTTAATTATCTAACCAAAATAGTAATTAGACCTAACAAAGTAAAAACAGAATAAAAATAGATATATCTATCTCATGGTTGCAAACTTTTTGTTTCCAGTATAATTAACACAAAATACATGTTTGAAAACAAGAAATCAATAGTACCATAAAAGACATAGTCTTACAAAGTAGATTGTTATCACTCATAAACATTTCTATTCATGAAAACAAGTCACTTCATTATATGCTAGCTAAGTTTCTACACGCAACACATGTTGACTACAAAGGAGGGCACTTATTCTTATTACTGCCTTCACTTCAAAGCCTACAACCATGTCAGTCTAAAAAGTACAAATTGAGCAGAAGTACCTGACTCTGAAATTAAGTTATTTATTCTGTAAAACAACTGTTTTGAATAAATTTTGTTTACCAAAAAAAGATCATAATTGAATTGTTTAATCCAGTTAAACAATCGGGTAGTTTAATCACTGTTTTCACTTCTCTCCCATATGTGTTCCATGCTTAAGACAGCTTTCCTGATAAAACAATCAAATTTAATGGATTCTATTTGTCACTCTGACACTGTTGAAGCAGTTGGTAGAGACTATAGTCACAGTGTTTAGAAGCTTTATTAAGGAACCAAAGTTAATTATTCAGGCCAGATCCATCATTCTTTCTCCTAAACAAGATAGAGAGGACCTTGCCCATTCTAGTCATTATGACTCCTACCAACTTCCGCAGTGTCTCCCTTAGCTCTTAGAAGCCTCTCCCCTGTCCTTCATGTCTGTTTATACTCATTTCGCATTCAGATCTCCAACTGGTCATTCTTATTTATGACATCTAGCTCCAAATAACTACTCAATATTCACCTTTCTACTAGTTTCGTAAATATCACAACATGTAATCATTTTCAAATACGTTAATCCACCTTACAACCCTTCCCTACGTGTGTGTACATGTGTGTGTGTGTGTGTGTGTGTGCTCTCCCAACTTTAGTTTTGTCACTATATACTTTCTATCTATGCTTCTTTATAAAAGAAATAATTTCTTTCTACAATCTTTTATACTTAGAGAATTCTTGATAATTCCACAAGTCAGCATGTTATGTAAAGTAGCAGAAAAACTTTGACTTAAAATATATAACCCATTATGTGTGCCATATCAAGATGTGTATACCATCTGTCTTGCTTTTATATGTTATAACAGTTACAATAAATTTCATATGGAAAAGAATTTTCCAGAAGGCCAGAAAAAGACCAAAATATTAAGCCTCACTTTAGCAAGTCCATACACGGCATGGCCGCTTAACTATTTCTACTTACTATATTCTCTTTTTGCAGCTCTCTGATAAAATTTAAGTTCTGAAAATAACGGACCATTCTCTTGATATTCCTATGAAAGAAAAATAATTAAGTTTAATAGGAAGACTTATCCCAAAGATAAAACAAATTGAATTTCAACAGTGAACTTATAAGCATCTGCATGCAAAATGTGTAATAGTTATAGAATTCTTCCTCATCAAACAAGCACCAGATTTTTCCTTAAAAAAAAAAAAACAAATAAACTTGAAAAGTCTCATTTTAGACAACATATTGTAGCTATCCCAATATATTCTTACACATGAAGGAATTCTTCTGCAAAGATCCTCCTGAAAGCAATGAGAACTATGTACATAAATGAGCGCTGGCTGTATGCCAACATGTGTTCAGGGCAGGACACTGGAACGTACCGTGGGGTCCCCTCACACATGACTCCTTCACTAACTGAGCTACATGTCATTCGTTGTGCTATGCCCACGGGGCATGAACAGAAGTGGAATCCTAAACCACTCTAAGGACCTTTTGACCTAAAAGAGTGGAGGGAAGACTATACTTTTATGTAAATAAAGCAGAATGGGGAAACGTCAGAATACAGGACTATAAATGTAAGAACAAAACTTACCACTTTTATTACATGTCTTGCATCTTTGTTTGGTTTATTTGTTGGAAAAGCTGCAGAAAAAAAAAGACAAGTGGAAAAATAATAGTTATTCCAAATCAGTGAATATCTACCAAACCACAGAGAGATCTTAGATATAAGTCCATGAACTAGATTAACCCCAAAACCTCTTAAAACTGTGGCACCATCTCTACTTTATAAAAGCTGCTGCCAAAGCTGGGGAAATGGTATAAATGTCTCACTAAGAAAAATTGATTGAGGTCTGAAACTCATGTCTGTCTGACACCGAACACACTACTTATCATATGCTATAGTCAGGCATTCAGATATAAGAAATGAACAGATAATGTCAATCACATGATCCAAGTGCAGTGGAAGGTAAGAAAGCTAAAACAGATTAGATTAAGTATGTTCAGGGTGTTCCAAAGACATAGTTCTCACATATATGCCATGGTGGGCCTCTCATTGATCCAGCTGCCCAAATGACCCATCCACGCTCCTGTAAGTAACACCAATAAGTTTGCTAAACTAGTTTTGGGTAGAATCTTTCCTTAGGTCTGTCACTGGCATCATATCTGGGGTTTCCTCAGGAAGTGACATGATATATGAACACAACCCAACAAAACCAGAGAGAAGCAAGAGAGAAACAATTGCAATGGAAGATAATATATGCAACTAATGCTGCTCTGTCTGTGGGTGGAAGGCCAGGATGGGGCAGTCCTGATATGGCTGCCTTTATTCATGCTGTATGGAATGATGTGGCTTCTCCCTGTAGTGACAGTTGCATGTTACCTCCTATGCTTTGTAAGGCAAGCAAGCAAGCAAGCTTGACCAATCTGAGGAATGAAGTGCTTGGGAGGAACACCAAGGTTGTCTTCCCTAATCTGGTATGGGGTGGCACGCCTCCTTGATGAATAGGGTCTGTCCCATGTCCCCAAACCAACCACCAATAGACCTGAAAATGTAGAATAATCCTTTAAGACCAGCATGTGCAGGAGGGATCTTAAGCCAGATACACTGTTAGCTCTATGGTCTCTTTGTTGTGAGCACTAAAATAACTGAAGCTGACCTGTCTGCCCAGAAAGAACTGGTCCAAGTAAGAAAAAAAAAATGTAGGTGCTACTTTAATGTGATAGGAGAGGGACAGAGGTGAGGGGGTGAGGATGAAATGGAGATGGTGAGTGTAAGTGTCGGCCTTCTTGGGATCCAAACTTGGGCTCCAAGGGATAATCAGTCCATTAGAAAGAAGAGGGAGATGTCAAAGTGATAGAAAATATTCTTCTGGTCCAACGTGTACACAGAGGAAAGGAAAATCCATGAGTCTGCATCCACATGGGGGCCTGAACTATGGCCCAGTAGAGGAAATTATAATCCTCACAGGCACTCACTACCTGAACTATATGAGTGGAAAAGAGAGAAGTAGGAAATGAAGAAGCCCACGCTCAAGCCTGACTCATGAGGCAATTGAACATGTAGTGGATGAGGTCAGTCTGAGTTACTTGGGAAAAGAAAAGAAAAAAGAAATTTCCCACCCCTTCTTGAAACCAAGGCTGCATAAACATGCAAAATCAATCCCTGATGGACTGGCTCCTGTGAGTCATCAGCCACTTGCTTCTCACCAGCTGAAGTTCCCATGAGCACACTAACTGGAAACACAGGAGGAGGACAAGCATTCCTGAGGGAACTGGACGTGTGAGAGACAGTGTTTGCTGCTTCCTTCACTGAGCTAATAGAGCTATATTCCCGGGAGACTTAAGAAAGAGGCCAGTGGTGTGGGGTTTCAGGTTCTTCACGGAACCTCGTGGTGAGAATTGATCTTCAGGAGCTAGGAGAGCCTGTGGCACATCACAGCGATTTAGACAAGCATGTAAATAAATCAGGATTATACGGTACTAAAGCACTTGTCCAGGTTACTTAAGGGAAATGCATCAGCATTTATGGCAAGGCAGAGTTCTTAGGAGAAACAATGTGACAGAAAACCAAACTCTGACCTAGTAAGCATCCAGAAACTTTGAGAGCCTGAGCAAGAAGGGCTGGAGGACACAACTGATCAGAACAACGCAGGTGACAAAGCCAGTGCTTGTCGCCAAGTGGGAAATAATCCCCTCAAGTATCGGTGTTCTCTCTCTCTGCAAGAAGGAAAAGTGATGGTGTAGATTGTTCTTTCAACCCCAAAACCCTGCAATAGACAGGTGAGGTCAATGGAGCGGTAACAGTTGTGGACGTGTTCGGAGCCTTGCAGAAACAGGGAGTTACTCCAGTGTAAGTTACATCACACAGAGCACACCACTGCCCCCACCACGTCCTTGGCCTTCAGCTGGGCCAAGCAGTACAAGCTGCTGCTGTTGAACTAGAACAGCTCATAGAGTGTGACAGTAAACTACAGGGACTGAATATAGTACTACCATTCATATTAGAAACCATGGGCGACTGACTGTAGTACTACCTTCATGTAAGAAACCATGGGGGGCTGACTATAATACTACTGTTCATGTAAGAAACCATGGGGGGCTGACTGTAGTACTACCATTCATATAAGAAACCATGGGCGACTGACTGTAGTACTACCTTCATGTAAGAAACCATGGGGGACTGACTATAGTACTACCATTCATATAAGAAAACATGGGCGACTGACTGTATTACTACCGTTGATATAAGAAACCATGGGGGGCTGACTATAGTACTACTGTTCATGTAAGAAACCATGGAGGACTGAATGTAGTACTACCTTTCATGTAAGAAACCATGGAGGACTGAATGTAGTACTACCTTTCATGTAAGAAACCATGGGCGACTGGCTGTAGTACTACCATTCCATGTAAGAAACCATGGGGAACTGACTATAGTACTACCTTTCATGCAAGAAACCATGCCCAGCATTACTCTTCTGAGGAAACATCTAATACAAGCAAGGGTATGTTTCCATTCTTTATTGCATCTTGCTAACTTTTACAAGATTATCTCCCATGCTGCTGAGTCACAGAACCAATAAGCACTTGGTTGGAATAGACAACAGACTGCCTTAAGAGAATCTGCTGCCCTGTGTACAAAGGTTTCATTACAGACTGTGAAAGACTAACCTGTGAATACCTTAAAGATATAGAAAAGCATCTAGGTGCACCTAGGAGTATGAAGACAAATAATAAAGACTGCTCATTGGGTAGGAAAGGACTCTTCTCAAGGCCATAAGATTGCTGAATGAAGCTTCCATGCCTTGGGCAGGGTACCACCCCAGGAGGTTTTGGCTAGGGACCCCCTTAGGCTCTAAAAAACGATAAAGACTCCTGCTACTTATATTGATTGCATGCCAGAAGCCCACAGTAAGTCTCTATAGATGAAGAAACTGTATGTTCTGTTGAAAATAGAGAAATCAAAGAGCTGGAAACTTCCCCACTGGCTGGTTACATAGTGTCAGAAGGTGCTATTTGGTTGCAACCACAGCATTTTCCTGAAGTAAATATTTTGCATGTAATACTACCAATATTCTGGGCAAGATATAACCAGTGGAACAACATGAATACAAGTTGATTAGATTTGGGGTCCACACCACAAGAGCAAAAGTCCATGGCTGATTAAGTCAAAGGCCCCCGTGGGAAAGCAATTCTTATTTTCTTAAATGTATGCAATACATCTATCAAACTGGTTTTACATTTTTGTTGACAGCCACACAATACTGCAGTCAGCCTTAGTCATAAAGGGAAATCCCTTGCAAAGGGCAGTTTTCTTCTGGAGAATAGGTTAAGCTGTTGAAAACAAGTGACTGTGATTAAAATAACCAGAGGAGGGGGTAGAGTGGTGTGTAGCTACTGCCACCAAATTAAAACATTCTTTCCTGGAAGAAGGGACGCCTGTAAGCAGTAAACTCTTGTTACAGAAGAGTCTCTTTGGTGGAGCTGCCTGGAAACTGGGCAGACAGCTCCAAAAATGAAGTTTTCTCAGCATCAATGGCCTCGACCTCCAATAGTAAAACACAAACTAAAAGACTAGATTTGAAAACAGGATCCATCCTTTTGCTGCATCTAAGAAACACACCTCAATATTAATGACAAACATCACCTCAAAAAAAAGAATGGAAAAGATTTGCTTGGGTCCAAGCAAACTGACCCAAGAAGCAAGGTAGAGTAGTGATTCTAATATTTGGGAAAAAATAGATTTCAAATCAAAGCTAATACACACTTGACAAAGGAAAAATCCACCAAGAGGATATTGCAATTCTAAATATCTAAGCACCAAAGTCAAGGGCACCCAGGTCATAAATGATATACTACAACTGTTGAAATATTCAGGCTAGCTAAGGATAAAGCAATTATTTTTATTTATTATTAGGAGAAAACTCACGAAACAGGAAACGAGAAAATCCAAGCACAGCAATGTCCCATGAGAAAAGGCACGTTTTACCCTGGGTCCCAGTGAAGCCAAACCTTAACTAAGACCCACCTCTTAAAGATGACTGGCTAACAAGATTACCCATCATCTCCCTCTTTTGTCTAAACAAAAACAATCCAAATCCAATACAAAACTATATACAATAGGAACAGATATCAAGTATAAAATTACAAACAAGATAAGCAATATTAAGCAAGGAACACATGACAAATGTTTTAATAATCATTTTATTTCAAGGAGTCTAAATCTTGCATTTGAAATAAACTTGGCTAAATCATGAGAGGAAGGTAACTATGACTCTCTAATCTTCAACCCCAATGAAGGCCTGAGAAGGAAAA
>JAQHUG010000106.1:3366102-3394969 GCA_028555095.1 Dicrostonyx torquatus | reverse complement strand
ATTTATCAGCTTGGCAGCAGACAACCAGGTTCTTCCCCAAGGCTGCAGCCAGCTTGTTAATTCATTTCATATGTAAAAATCAAGTCTAGCTTTTAGTAGAGCTATAAGGTCTCCTGTAGATAAAAAGCAGACAGGTTTGCCTTGACAACAGGCTTCATATTAAAAAATAAACAGATTTCAGATGTAACTTTCCACTTGAGGAACATGGTTTCCAATGATTGTTCTCAATAATGACTATTTGTATCTCTAGTAAATGATTAGATAGAAAAAAAGAGTTAAATCTATGTAAGTTTTCAGGGTCGAAGAAAATATTCTAAGGTATATAGGGGATCTAAGGATATGTGAGTCTGCATAAGTTCTGAGGATCTAAGTGTTCTAAGATATGTAAGAGGATGTGGAAGCTTAAATAAATTCTGATGGCCTAGGAAAATAACATAAGATGTGTAAACTCAAGTTGTAAAGGTGTAAGAAAATGATTTTATGTATGTGACAAATGGGACATCTTTTGGATTTCTTTCCCATTCTATGCTACTGTTACACTGAGATTTCCAAGGTTTAGAGATTTAACATTGATTAATGGAGTTGTTAAGCTCATAGAGAAGTAACTACTCAGTGTTTAGTCACAAGTGCAAGATTTAAGTCTCAAGTGTAAGATTTTCCTTAAAGTTCCTAAATTTTAACTTCTGTCCTCGTCTATATGTATCTCAGAAGATTTCCACTTGGCTGACAAATATCATTCAAGCATCAGCTAATGACTACAAACCATTCCAAATAGCTGCAAGACCTGGACTTGCTGAAAGCTGATGTGGACCAGTCCAGTCAATGTCCAGTCCCGGTCACTTCAGCTGGGTGAGCAAACCACATGCTTCTGATGAATGCCCCATTGTCTGAATTCCCTCCTTGCCTTCAACTAGCATCCCAGCCTTCCTGGACCCTGACAATAGCATCCTAGTCTCAGCAGGAATTGTAAAAGAGTAGGTCATCCTTGTCCACCAACAGGCTGGAATGTTAGATCAAAAGCAAACTGCCTGGCATTGGGATAAAATGGCTAACATAATGCCTATTAGGATACCAGGAAAAATAGCTGTTAACACCAAATAGACTCAGATCTACCAATAGGTAGATTTGTTAGCTGAAATAGTTCTACATGATAAGGCACTCAACCTGTTCTATATAAAACAGAGAGGTTATTGTATAGTTTTAAGAGAAATTACTGTTTCTATATAAACCACTCAGGAATCATTACAAATAATCTAGCAAAAAAAAAATCATTGCAAAAAGGGGAACCTGAAAGGAAGTAAATAATTGTTTTCGATTCTCATTTCCAGCTTTCTTCTACAGAGCAACTCTGGTATCAGCCATCACAGGGTCTTTGTCCCTTCTGGTTCTGATAAATCATAATTCCTATCTGAGTACCATTAAGCTAATGGTTACTAGATCCCAGTATAAACAGGTACCCATCAAAGAGTAAAGGACTTGACTCAGAATACAACACAAGGGAGGAATGTGAGAGCCAAACTTATATTTTAATTACTGTGCCTAAGAGATTCATGAAACAAAAGTGCTTCTGATCGGCAAGAGCCTGGCCTATGCCCAGATAGTTCCTAAAATGCTGGAGGCTATTGTCTATGTAAGATAACAGACCATGTGCTTTCATTCCCCTAAACAAGTTTGTTTGTTGCAACTACACCAGATGTCCTTGATCACGTGTAGGCAGGAGATTCATAGGCAATAAGGCTGTCATGATGTTTACTTGCCCCTGATTGGACCTGAGAGAAAATAACTAAAAGCCCCTGCAAACTGTGACTCAGGGCCATTTCCTGGAAACACCGGTATGGACTTTGCCAGAGCACATCTACCTGGCTAGTATTTAATTAAAGCTTGCTTCAAATTTGATTTTAAACTGTGGTAGTGGGCTTATTCTTGACCAGTGCAATTAACAATACAATAGGCATACATTCCATTTCTCTCTCTAGGAATATTAGTGAAGAGGTAAATGAAGTGCGTATTTCTAGCATCCATTACCTGAACTCAAACTCAATACTGTACTAAATCTTGAAGTTGGTATCAGTACAGACAGCAAGATCTTCAGAAAAAGCCCTCTGATTAAAGCTGGATGACTAGGGAAGCAACAGAAATGAGTATCCTAACACTGACTCTGAAAAACTCACTTGTCCTTAGTTCACTCCCAGCCAAGCAACCAAGGGATTCTCAGGAGACACGGAAAGAAAGCCAAGGGCACGCAGACTGTTGAACGGAAGGTAAAGCTCCTGGTCTAACCAGAGAACTGCCGTCCTTCAAAGCAGAGCCACCCATTTACACTTTCTGCACACCTGTCCAGACATGGATACCCAGCATGGTAACAAGCAAGGAAAAGGGCCAGGCTTCCTAGTCAGATATTCCAAAAAGAAGGACCCTGAGAATCAGTGCCTCAAGATCACTGGGAATAGGGTTTGAGAAAGCCGACCAGAAAGCTCTTTATGAACTCCAATCTCCTTGAATTTCTCACTTGATTAGCTAACACGAAGCAGCATCCACGCTGGAAAAAGTGAAGTACAGGGCAAAGTGTTAAGTCTCCAGTGGAACATCATGGGGCAGACCTGAATAACACAAAACACTAGAATGCACTTGTCAGAACTTGAGGCTTGAATATAACCAGGTCAAGTTTCTTGATATTCATATCCCTAACTATTCAAATTCTCTGTTTGAAATAAATTAATAATATGCAAACATACTCAAGAAAGCTATATTGCAATATAAAAGCACCAAGTATAGAAAGAACAAAACCAACAAAAACAGAAATGAAGCAAAACAAAACGCCTTTACATACAAAAAGGCAATGGCAGACAGCAATCTAAAATGACAGAGACATTCAAGAAATCTAACAGATGTGAAAAGTAACTGTTCTCTGGTGTACCAGCAAGAAAAGGCAAATGCATTGGAATGAGTGAGGAAAGATATAAAACCTACTAAGAAAGATGAATAGATACCTCTGACACTGAGAATATTTAACTAAAAGACAATTATCAAGTGGCCTTGATACAGCTATAGACACGGTACCTGGATAACAGTAACTTGATAACAAATCAATAGACAGTCTCCAATTAGAACAGAGCTTCAGGAATCTGAGAGTAGTGGGAAAAGTAGACTATGAGGGATCACTGAACTAAAGAAGTAAACATTACAGGAGGGGGGCAAATGGAAAGGGATCCCAAGTACAGAGAAAACTCATAGGGACTCTCCCATAGAAAAGTGTGACAACATTAAAGCCCACAAATTATGGTCATGCTGCTGGGAGCTATGAATAAAGAAACTTTCAAAGGGATCTAGAATCAAACAATACATTCTCTGAATGACTAGTTTTTTCACCAGGAAGAAGGTGTTGGGAAAAAAGAATTTTCAACTTAAGATTTATCAATAACACCCTTTAGAAAGGAAGGCTTGATGATAAAGAGACATTGTGAAAGAAAAAAATTATACATGGAAATGTGGACTACCAGGAACAAAGGAAAAAAATATAGTTACATAGTTAGAGAGGGTAATGGATTACACATCTCTTTTCTAGTTCCTTAAAAATATATTTAGTTGAAGCAAAAATTATAACATGTATTAACAAAACTTTCAATGAATATAAATAGAATATATAAAATAACTACAATATATCAGATTTGTGCAGCGGTGACACATTAAAGATGACTCAGGTACTGAGGTACAACTGGAGGATATAGCACTTGCCAAAAATGTATGAGGTTCTGAGTTCAACCATCAGACACAGAAGATAGGGTAACGAGTCAATACTACAAATGAAATGCATAAAGTTGACAGTTTAGATGGATGGAAAATATTTTTTTTAAAACTGAAAAATAGGAAAAGTCATAAGATAAGCAAATCGCCAGGGCCTATTGGCTTCAAAACATTTTTAAATGAACAATACCAATCCTACACACTCATTTCCAGAAAGAAAAAGAGAAAACAGTCCAGAATTTATTTTATGAGGTTTATGTGAGCATTATCCTAAGACCTAAACCAGAAAACATGCTAAGAGAAAAGGGAAAGATGGGAGGAGGAGGGAACAGAGAGGATGGAGGGGAAGAAGAGAAGAGGGGTAGCTATAAACTAGTAGCAGTCTTTAACACAGAATAAAAAAAAATCCAACAAAATACAAATAAATGAAATTCAGAAATTAATAGATCTATAGGTTAATGATGATTGATTTGAAAACAAAAGAACACTTTAATATTCAAAATTATCATTTAGCATCTACCATAATGGGTCTCGGTGCAAACTTACAGTATCCTATCAACTGATACATAAAAAAGCATTTGAAAAGCTATTATCCACTCCTGTTAAATCTCCAACTCTCAAGGAAACTTCTACTTAGTCTTGATAAAAGTATCTACAGAAAACTACATCTAAATCACACTTCATTATGTGTGGCTGAACACTTCTACCCAAATGGAGGCAGGGAGTGGAGGGAATAGGGCTATTCCATCTCACTGTTCCCACTCAAACTGCAAGTGCTAACCAAACAATGTGACCGGTCAAGAAAACAGTAGGAGAAAGGGAACGGAGCATGGGAAAGAGATGGCATGTCTACATGCATCCCCCCAAATTCTATAAAGAATGTCAAGAGTAGGACTGTTACCAAGATCCTAAACATAATGAAAAGTGAGTCCTCTCACCAACACCCTTGACCCTCATGTGTTCATGGAGGAGTGTAATGTCTTTCCAAACGTATAAAAACTGTAAAAGATACAGATGGAAATTGAAGCTGCAACCGATACAGGACTAAAAATTATATAAAACCTGATGAAAGAAATCTAAGAGGAGAGGCATGCTGGTTTGGAAGGCTCTACAGTTCTCAACAAACTTAGCTATAGATTTAATTCCATGTTAAAAATAAAATCCCAGCAAGTAATTTACCACAATTACAGAAACACTGTTCATAGACAAACATGCAAAATTAAGGAACTCAATAGCAAAAGCAATTTTTGAGGAACGAAAGTGAAGGAATCACACTACGCAGGTATCAGTGTCACAGTCACAAATGTCCTGCATGATTCCATTCACCTAACTCAAAGATAAAATGGGAGAGGTACCATGATGAGCTTAGGTAGCAAGACAAGCTTAGAAGGGTGGCACGTTCTGTGTCCTAACATGTTTGTGATATGTTAAAATCTGAAGAAATACACAAAGGCCAATTTTCTACTATAATAATTTGAAAATAAGGAAGGATACAAGTGCATACAAATTAGAAAATGATTAGAAAAAAACAGAGGCCTAAATTCTGTAGAAAAGGAATATATAAATACAGGTTTTTAAAAATGTATAATGAAAACAACAAACTTTGAATTGAATGTGGACTCTAGACAGGAACAATCTGGACGGGAGGAAATAGAGAAGGAGTAAGCATGCGTACGAGAACAATCAGATGATCAAGGAACTTATTTCTAGCAATAGACTCCGGGAATGACATACAAGACCCCGCATTTCTGTGTTAGATAACTATACATTAAATCTTTAAATGAATCTACATACAGACAAAGGTCTATTCTTTATAATACCAGTAAGGTCTCCAAATTAAAGCTTTCCTTAAATAGTAGATATTAAGTTTCATAGCTTAAAAATATTTTCAGCACAATTGTTTACACTATTTAATTCAAAGTCTGTTGATGATAAAATTCCTCTTGGAAGACTGATACACAGAATGAATGAAGTGGGAATGGTTAGCTGCTGAATAGGGGAGGGGCACTGGGGCCAACAGTGAAGACATTTTGTGACCAATGTGAAGACATTTTGTCAGTTTATTTATAGTATTTATTTGGCTATTTACAGTTTCCTATTGTATCAGCTACATTTTGTTTGCTCCATTAAGCTTCTCCAGTGTATTTAGTAGCTGCATTGTGATGGCTATTCTTTGTTAACTACATCTGGAATTAATTAAAACCCAAGCAGCTGGGCATACCTGTGAGGGACTCTTCTTAATTAATCCATTTGAAGTGGGAA
Source organism: Dicrostonyx torquatus (assembly GCA_028555095.1). NCBI lineage: Eukaryota > Metazoa > Chordata > Mammalia > Rodentia > Cricetidae > Dicrostonyx > Dicrostonyx torquatus. The sequence goes on along the minus strand of JAQHUG010000106.1, from coordinate 3,388,963 downwards.
GACCCACCTTAAATCTGGGCCACACCTTCTAGTGGCAGCCTATATAAAGGACATAGAAGGAAACTTTTGTTCTTTGCCTGCTTGTCCCCAGTCTCACTGGCAAGTTCATTTCTTCACAGGCGTTAGAGCCTACTTCTTTGGATTCTAGCATCTACAAAAGACCAGTTGAGGTATCCAGCATTATAGACCAAACAACTACTTGATTCTTGAACTTTCCATGGCAGATAGATGTAGTAGGAGGTCACTTGTTTGTTCCCAGCTGCTCAGCCCCAAAATAACCACACAGAAACTGTATTAATTAAATCACTGCTTGGCCCATTAGCTCTACCTTCATATTGACTAACTCTTACACCTTAATTTAACCCATTTCTATTAATCTGTGTATCGCCACATTGCTGTGGCCTACCAGCAAAGTTCCAGCTAGTCTGTTCCCAGTGGTGGCTACATGGCATCTCTTTGGCTCTGCCTTCTTTTTTATCAAAGACTCCAGAAGGATATACTATTACCAAAGTAAACAGGAAGTGCATTGTAAGCAACTTCTAAAACTCTAGAATTGACAGAGACATTTCACCGCTTGGACAATCACCAAAATTTCTTTTCTATCACTGGAGCATTCATCTTCAGCTGACAGGCCCATAATATCCAGCAGACTTTTCCACGAAGAATGAAATTTCAAAGACAGGAATTTCAAAGTTCCACCTATATTGGCAGTTTGTCAGTCACTTTTTTCTGTGTCCTGCAGAATTTCTGGCAGACTCTTTCAGAAAGCAGAAACCCTGAAGGATCATCTCACCTTTAAGCAAGTTCAGCAGTCATTTCTCTGTGGGTCCTGCATGTCCAGTTCATTACAGCATAGCAACAAGCAGTCCAGGCAAGAGCAGTTTCTTGCCCAAATGCCTAATCAACACTATAAGGGAGCCTCTTCAGTGCCCATCATCCTCTTGAAGTAGACTGGTGCTGCCAAGGGTAGATGTGTCTCATTGTTATGAAAAGTCCTAAGATCTTAAGAATTTTTTTGTTTGTTTGTTTTTTGTTTTCAAGACAGGGTTTCTCTGTAGCTTTGGAGCTTCTCCTGGAATTAGCTCTTGTAAACCAGGTTGGCCTTCAACTCACAGAGATCCACCTGCCTCTGCCTCCCGAGTGCTGGGATTAAAGGCATGTGCCACCACCGCCCAGCAATTTCTTTTTTGTTTTTTGTTTTGTCTTTTGTTTTTTGTTAAATGCCATATTCTGAAGGTCTCTGAAAGACTTGAAGAATACCTATCTAAGTGAAATATATCTCTATATATCTAGGAAACCTAACTAACATGACTACAAGCTTGACTATTAAAGATGACTATCTACTAACCTATATTTCTAAATTATACATTACATTTTGAAATGAGTTGCACAAAAACAATACCTTAAACAAGAGCAGATATATACATATAAAAAACTGACCTAAAATTTGTATCAATAAACAAAGATCCATACCAATGCAAATCTCTATAGCATATCCCCCTTTAAATGTAAACAGACATTTATAGCAATCATTAAGGGAATCGGGGCACAGTTCTCTCCAAATTGCTTTCTGCTTTTGTTGGGCAAAGTAATTTTGGGGAGTGTTTATGGCATCCTTTAGTGGATATTGGTCCATCAAACCACATTAGTCTGGAAGGAATCCATAGGTTCTGATCTTCTATTGAAGCAAAAGAAGAACCTCTTTTCCAAAGCAACATATCCTTAGAGCCATATTTTGAAGTCAAGACACCTTTAAGATATATATGTTGGTTTAGCTTAGCACCATGTAAAATGAAATGTCTCTTTGTACTTAGCTCCTTCACAATCAAAAAATTCAAATAAAACACAATAATATAAATAATCCAGACTCTCTGTGTATATTCCATCTTTACGTGGCTTAGTTTTCTTTCCTCTTTTTAACCTATGACTGTCTGTACTCTAACTTTTTAAAGACTTTACCTTTTTTATTAAACCATTTACTTCTTTTTATAACAGTCTACATTCTTTTTCTTTTCTCTCTCAAGCCTACGTACATTTATTCAATACTGTGACCATTTAGAAGTCTTTTTTTTAAATCTGAATCTGTCTTTATTGTATATCTGTAATTATTTTCTGACCAGAAGGGCCTTTTTTCTGCCAATGCTAAGCAGGCATGATGAGGGCTAATACGGTCCTGACTGCTTGCTCTATCCAGTCCAACATGGCTGAAGCATGTTTGCCATCTCCAAGAGTCATGTGCATTGCCCCATTTTTAGGCACATAGTGGGTCTATGTTGCCATTAAGCACATTGTAGCACTCTGCTCATAGACCCCATTTAAATGCTCTGTAGCTAAACCTCCCAAGAAAGAGTTAGAGCCATTTGTGCTGGCAAGCCAGGAAGCAGCCACTTTTTTTTAAAATAAGCCCCACAGTTTTTACTGAACCTCTCTTAAAGTAGCCACGGCAGCACTCACCATGAGCCCATTTAGAAAAAAAAATTGTAGCTACCAAGAAAAGTGTGCTGAACTCTGTTCTTTTGTGTCTAAAAGTCCTCTGCAAGCTCTCTCAGGTTTTAAGTAGATTTAGTTGACCACAGTGGCACAACATTTGTTGTAAGAGGCTGCTTGTTCGTTTCCTGGCCACCCAGACTCTCAAAATAATCACACAGAAATTATGTTATTCGCAATACTGTTTGGCCAATAGCTTAAGCATATTGCTATCTGGCTCTTACATCTAAAATCAATGAATTTCTATTATTTTATATTTTACCATGAGGTTCGTGGCCTACCAACAAGGTTCTAGCTGGCAGCTTGCATCTTTCCCCTCTGGCAGATACATGGCTTCTCTTTGACTCCACCTTCTTTCTCCCAGCATTCAGTTTAGTTTTCTCCACCTAGCTCTATTCTGCTAAGCCACTGGCAGAAACAGCTTCTTTATTCACTAACCAATAAAAGTGACAAATATACAGAAGGACGTCCCACCGACAGCCATTGTTGAAAAAGCTGGACCAGTCTGTAAGCCACTGTGTCCTACACTTTGTTTCTCTAGAGAACTCTGACTACTGCACTCCTAGAAGCATTAATTATGGGATGCAAAATCACAAACTGTTACTGATTTAGCCTTCACATGTCTGCAAGGAAATCTTAGTCCTTAGACTTTGTGTTGTTTCATTTCAGAATTCCTCACATGACAACTATGATTCTGGAATTTAGTGAGTTTTATTCTTTTTTAGAGATTTTTTTTAATTATTATTTTTAACTGGGGTGTGTGTGCACATGAGAGGGTGCCCACAAAGGCCAGAAATATCAGACCCCCTGAATCTAGAGTAACAGACAGTAGTGTGTCTTCTAACATAGCTGCTGGGAACCACACTCAGGTCCTCTGGAAGAGCTATGTGTGTGGCTTTACCCACTGAGCCATCTCTCCAGCCTGAATTATCTTCCTGAGTAAAGAGCTTATAACTTCTTACCTACAGTTAACTGGAAGCTGAATTATAATCCAACACTGTAAATTTTATTGGAATTACTCTGTCAGGTAGTTACTAATTGTGGTGTATACTATATATAATTCCATTCTGTAAAACTTATACTTTCAGTCCACTTATTATTTATCTAGTTCCTAAATATTCTTAGACACTGATACATACTTGATTTTGCTTTAGCTGTCTCCATTATTAAGTATATTTGGAGTTTACTTGGAGGGTCAAAATATGATGCTTTTTTAAATACATATTTACCAAAGCTCACTGATCTATTTTTAAAGTTTGAATTACATTTAAAATTGTTATTTATATTTATAAATTGCTATTCTTAAAATTAGCTCCCCAAATTTTATTAAACTAGTTCATATAATAAATACTTTATTTTTTAACTAAAATAAAATTATTTCATTTCCTCCCTTTATTTTCCTCCCTTCAGTCATTTTCATGTACCCTCCCCTTACCCATTCCCTCTCAAATTCATGGCCTCCTTTTCTGTAACTGATGATTTTATATATATAGCTTGCTCAGTTTGTATCCAATCCTATTCATGTGATATATATTTTTTTTTTCTTCTGAGACAAGTCTCACTCTGAAACCCAGGGTAGCCTCAAGCTAATTATATTCCCAACTCAGCCACCACACTCAATTCACATATTTTAATTCATTTATTTATTTTTTGATGTCTAAGTCATGTGCTTCAAGTCTACTTTATCTTAATGACAACCTGCTACAAAATGATGTCAGGTTCTCTAGAATCTCAACTATTCATTTTTATCTCCTCAGTAGCACAAACTGGCCATACAGCATGCTGGAACTACAGTCCTATTTCTTTTAACTATCATGAAGTCTTTCTATTTTCTGGGTAAATGTTTTTTGACTTCTTATGTAAAATCTGTGTGCTTGGTTAAGAATCTCAGCCCATCCCTGTGTTAAAGCCATTTTCTAACACGCTGAAGTCAGACTTCAAAAAAGGGAAAGTCTAGGTTTTACAGACCTTTATAATTTCTTTTGACACAATCTTCTAGACATACTGCTAATATTTTTGGTACTAATTCTTGATAATTTTTTCAATCAACTTTGGCTTAGGTTTGCTCCACTTACATTAATAAAATACATCTGTTCCTTTGCGAATGCACCTGCAGGTTTTAACATCATACTCTTCCAGTGGTAGAAGGAACAGAAAAGTTCTCAGTATCAGTCTCTTTGTTTAGAGAGGTTGCATGATACATATAATTTATATTAAGTAATTAATTTTAGAACACCGAGACCTGTTCCAAGCTGGCTGCTGCAGAGGAACTTCTTCTGATTATGGACTTTCATAACATCTCCTCCTCAACCATATAACATCCTTCCATTAGCTATGTAGAGCTTTCTTTAGTTTTCTCCTCAGAGTTTACTGTATATGGGCTTTTTCCCCCAACACCTCTCAATATTTTGCAACGAGGGAAGGTTTACACCATGCATAACCATTCTCAAATACACACTGGAGATCTGTTGTAATGCATGATCTCTTGGTATCAAGACTATCTAGTACAATGAATACCTTTCCTTCACATTCTACAGAAACTGAAATTAATGCCCTTACATATTTGAATTTGCTTCCTTTTTCTTTTCTTTTCCTTGAGAGAGAGAGTTAAACTATGTATCTGAGGCTGGCCTTGAACCTCTGATCTTCCTGTCTCAGCTTTCCAAGTACCGGGATCACATGAGTATGCCATCAGGCTTGCTACAAATATTTTAATTTAATGTAATAACTTGTATTTTGTTCATTGCTTTTCATGTTATGTATACATGTCAAATAAAAAGGTATAAAAACTCTCATTGTAAAGCATAGTCAGTACCTGTATCAAGCACCTAAACTCATCTCCACATTAACAGTATTAGTTTTTCTCACAAGAGCACCATGAAAGAAAGGTTTTTCAAAGTCCAAATAGCTATTGTAAGTAAAATATTGTTATCTGAAACAAGTTCTTTAGTAAGGAGCAAATTCATTAGCAAGATTCTGTTTACTCAAGTAGTTTTTGTGCTTTGCCTTGGAAAAGACCTAGTTTTCTAACTGTGTGTCTTTATCCTCTAAGAAAGAAAGACAGGTAAGAACAACTCAGTGTCTGCAAAGTCATCTCTCACAGGGTCCTTACATCTACATCATACTGTGTCATAACTGAAGGGGCTCCTTTTGTTGTCCTCGTTCTTGCTTATTAGACTTAAAACAAATAGCTGGGCAGTGGAGGTGAACGCTTTAAACCCAGCACTTGGGAGGCAGAGGCAGGTGCATCTCTGTTAGTTCGAGGCCAGCCTGGTCTACAGATTGACTTCTAGGACAGCCAGGGCTATATAGAGAAACCCTGTCTTGAAAAATCTAAATAAACAAACAAACAACAAACATTCCTATAAATGAGATAAATGTATTCAGTTTTGAACAGCCTGAAAACTCATCAACTCTTTCTCATCAGATCACAGCACAACTAGCTGACTAGGCTCACTCTTCTTTCATAAGAATATTGTATGACCTAAGCTATAGCACATTTTAAACGTATTTTCTTTTTCAGTGCTCAGCACTGGGTTTATTGTAAACATCAGATGTTCCTTCACAGATTTGGTGATCTGAATAATAAAAGCCTACCACCAGGGCCTGCGCCTAGGTTGTCAATCTCAATGAAAATGGCACCACCATAAGCATCACCACTAACAGATTTCGCAGATTAGCTGCCAATACCATCAATCGCTTATTTAGCTGCTGTGTTAGAAATGAGCTTGTCACAAGCATGTCACTTGCCATATTTGCTCTGGCTAGCTATAAACTAAAAGTGTTCACAAGGGACATCAATTATAGAGCAAAGAAACCCGTGCTCGAAGTAGACAGAGACGGTCTTCGAAAATGTGGCCTGGAGGCTTCTCACTACCTCGATAGGCCTCAATGTCATCAAGTCCCCAAGAAAGGAAATAAACGTATGGAAACCATTTACGTCAGCACTAGGCACTCTAGGAAACGTTCCAGTAGCCAAGGATGACCTCCTAAGGAGGACGGCACAAGCTCATCTCGGGAGTTATCAGACTCACTGGACGTACACACACCTCTCTTTCGACTTTATCGTGTTTCTGCTCTGTTCGGGGTCCCCTCAGTAAGGCACTCCCTCTGCAGCTGCTCCTGAGGGAGCATCCAGAGTACCTGAAAGGGAGCTGCATTCTTCCAGGTTTCTCACGCATGGTGAAGCTTCCAATTGGTCTTGTTTGAAATGAATTTGTGGGCACTGCCTTTACTCCACACTAAGCATAGGGGAGAAAAATGGCCAGTGTCTCTGGGGAGTAATTAACAAAAGACAGTTTGTTTCATCTTCATGATAAAATACAGCATTCCTACTAAAAGGCAAATTCATCATTCCCCAAAGTTAAATAGAATGACACTTTAAAAGTAATTCCACCTGATTAAATTTAGGATTCCGGAAAAAAAAATTAATTCATGAATATACTCTGAATCTTTCATTTGATTTTAAAATGTATAAATGTTCATTTAACTTTGAGCCCTTGCCTCTCCGAGTTCTATTCTGAGCTAGTCAAACAAGTGGTAGCAGGCATGCTGGGCTCAATAATACTGCCTCTCATATTTAAACACTCGATTTCACTTGGATTGCAAATTAAAGACAGTCTCTGAACACTGACATATTGCCAATGCCTGACTTCGCAAGGCGTGTTGATTTTCCTCCACTGTTTGCCTCTATGTGTGTCAACTTTGGCCTCCTTTGCTTGCTCCCCTGAAGCACCACTGTCTCTTTGAAGGCATTGGTGGCCTGACACAGAAAACTTGCACTAAACCTTGTGACTAATTACACAGTAAGGAAACGCTGAGTCTCAAATATAAAATACCTATGCTTGGAGAGCGTGACAAAAGCTTATGACTGTGCGTAAATCCCTCCATCAAACTGTTCACAGGCTTGAGTTAAAAGAATTCCAGGGGGGGGGGGTGCAGCTCAGTGACAGAGTGCCTGTGTAGCACACACCAGGCCCTGTGTTCAATTCCCAGCACCACACAAAAGGGCAGAGGGACAGTTTATTTTCTGCTAAGGTTACTTGTGCTTATAGTTTTTGTAAAGTTGATTTTATTTTTTTACACATTCCATGCTTAGCAGAGAGTAGAGCCCACAGGAATCCATACTTGCCCCTAAAATAGTTAGCACTGGTTATTAAATATACTTCAATTAAATATTACCCAGTAAAACTATTTTATTCAAAACACAGATATGGTCTGATTTAATACAACGTCCATATATTTTTAATTCCTCCATGTTATGTATTAGCAGAGCAAATATTTCCCATTAAGTCCTCTAATATATGAATAAACACATGGTATCTAATATTTTAAAGAAATTTGAAACAATAAACATGATACACTTACCCCAAATTCCCTAAAATATACCTAATCTTGTCTCTAATATGAAATTAAAATGTCTTGCACAGAGACCACATACTGTACTTAAAAAGAAAAAAAAAAAACCACAAAATTTAGTGCTCTTTCTAAAATTTTTTGATGACTTTTTCCCTGTGGAAAAAAATCATGCTTTAGTAACTCTGGCATGCCTGTTAGGACTGGACAGCGTGGTGCAAGGTGAGCACGGCCATGTGCAGCATGAAGGGTCTGAAAAGAATGACGGAGAGGACACATGTCGCCTAGGACTCCCTCTCAACTGGTCCTAGTAACAGGCCTCCTCGACTCCGCCTCTGCTGCTTGTGAGACCAACTCTCCTGTACCTCTCTCCCTCTACGCTGCACACGGTTCCCAAGTGCAGCCGGTGTAGCCCATGACACCGAATCCGTGTTCCCGCAGCGCAACAGTGACTGGGTCACACTAACAAACCAGCCCAGTGCTGGGCAGGAAGGTGCAGTTGCCCAGGACTGGTATCTGAATGGGGAGCGGAGGAGAAAAAGTCATAACCCACGCTCTCTTCAGAGTCGGCCATGGCACCTAAGCAGAACAGGTTGGATGAAGGTCTGCATAAAGCCAAAACGTAGAATTTCATTGCCTTTGTTGGCTCGCGTCATTTCTTTAATTAATGTCACTTTCTCTGGTTTAATATCAGAGAAAGTGACAAGGGTACTTCTGGATGAGTTGTGTTTTCCGAGGACTGTATGGCACGCTCTCCTGCAGTCTGACAGGGGACGTGCCAGTTCTGCTTGGCAGTTACAGCGCGGCAGCTTTAGTTTAGTGGTTTAATTTGTGGCAGTTCTATGTTTTGAATACGCTGAAGTATTCACAACGGCCTCGTGGAATCTGTTCCATAGATAAAGTTTACACAGCGGAAAAGCAGAAGCAAGGGCTCGAACGCGATTAGCGAAGCTGCTCTTGGTCACAGCTGGTCCTACAGGCATGTCTATCGATTTAAGAGCTACTTAGGAGCTACGATTAAAACGATCACACGGATGGTGGGCTCTCTTTCTGGAGTGGGGCAGTTCTGTGGTGGGTGTGAGACAATCATAAGGAATAGGATGCTTAGAACTCAATTTTATGCAAAATCCATTATTCAAGAAGCAAAGTTTATATACATGATAGACATGCAAGGAAAATGAAAGTAAGAATAGGAAGTTTAGTATGTATTAAGTTGGTCCTAACATCCCAGTAACCTAAGATTTTATTGACAAAAAAAAAAAAAAATCAGAAAGATTTCTGCACTGAGGGAAAAGGCCTCAACTTTTTCTTTTGGTTTTGTTAAGGATCTTTCTGTTTCAGGCTGGCACCCTCTGAAGGTTTTCCTATGTGGAGTTCTCCCTTCATCTCCTCCTCTGTACACTTCTGTGAGGCTCCATCAGCTCGTGGTGAGAAGAGCCGCCACCACGGAGTTCTTCTAAACTTCGCCTGCCCTTTCTAAATTTAGGGTTCTTTACTGCAGCGGGCTGAAGATCTGGCTTTGATTGCGCCTGGCTCTGCTGGAGAACAGAAATATTCCTCTTCACTGAACGCGTGCTGCTTAAGTGCTGCAGGGACTTGCAGGGGAGTCAGGCTCCTCGGAAACTTCATTACAATACTTTCTCTTCCCTACATGAAGTAGTAATTCTCATTCACCAAAGACAGAATTTTGCCTGACACCACCACAGGAGTTCCTGTTTGACTTTCAAAATTAATCAACCTCTAAGCTGGAGTAGAAATGGCATGTCCTTTAACCTTAAGCACAAAAAAGCTCTCAACAGACTGCAGTTTTCATATCCCTGGATGGGAGTTTGGGCCCCTGATACTTAAACTTGATTCACATACTGGGTTTCTGGCATGCCTTTGCCCATACCCATCTGCTAGCCTGGCACAGTGCCCATTCAGAAGGTGTGATGCCAGTTTCAATAGGGCATAGGTGCCAATCAAAGATGGGTTTGGAGGGGCAGCATGCAGAACGCAGCAAAAGTCAGCTCTTCTGCCAGGAGATCCTCCTGTTATCGTCTAATGCCAATGAAGGGCCACATGCTTCATTGCCTGGGATCACAGTGCCTTTGTAGATGTTTCTGGCCTTGGTGGATATCTTTCTTCAAAATCATTTCCCTGGACCAGAGATGCTAAGGACAAGCTCAGCCTGCCTGGCTGCTGTTTGTAAAGAAAGAGTACAAGTCTCTAACAACTGTCTTGAAACAGTTGCTGAGTTTTCCCATCTCTTCTCCTAAAAGAGTCTTTGACACAGAGTAACAGTGTTCAGGAAAAACAGAGTACACTTGAGAGAGATGTAGGAGGCAAACATTGGGGAGCAGTGTAATTACAAACCAAGCATGGAAGCCTGTGCTGAACCACACACGCACCTTTGTACCATCAAATGCGGGCACTGTTCATATCTAGTGAAGGCTCACTCCGAGTCTTGAAGTTTCCTAGAGTTCCTCCTAATTTGTTTCATATACACGGATACCCCTGGGTCTTGAACGGAGGAATGTACCTCTTACTATTTTTTCCTCTTCTCCCTTCCCTTACAGAAGCAGAAGTCCATCCATATTTCATGAGGAAGCCAGAAGCTCTCGAACTCAGAGAATTCTTTTATTGTGGCAACAGAGGTGAGCTCATTTCATGAAGAAGAAACTTCCCCACAGCAGTGAGTTTCCAATTTAAACAAAGAAAGAAAGAAAAGGAACCTTGACCACTGCAAAGAGCCCAGTGGAAGGGAGAAACATTTGAGTGTGAAGCAGAAGCAGGGAGCTGATGAACTGCCCATGAGACCAGAGGCTGAAAATGAAGATGCAGAAAATAACATGGATTTTAAGGTCAGACATTTTTTAAAAAAAAAAAAAGTTAAAACTTCAAATGAAGGCTAAGCCTTGGAAGAATCCCTCCCGAATCTTCTCCACAAAGAATTTTTTGAGACACTTGCTCTGTATAGCCCTAATTGTCCTGAAACTCACTTTGTAGTCCAGGCTGGTCTCGAACTCACAGGGCTCCACCTGCCTCTGCCTCCTAAGTACTCAGTGTGCCACCAATGTCCAGCAACAAACTTTCTTAATTACTTGGATTTCTTGACTGGGAGACAGCAAGCACTGTCTCGTATAAACTCAAAACTAACACCCTGCTGACAGCACATGTAAAATTCAAATTCATCTTCCAGATATTTTTACTCACCTATAGGTCTAACACACTAAATAAATTTTAAAAAGACAGGTAAACTTGAGTTTACATCTCTCAACTATGCATTCACTAGGAACTAGTTTATTGCATATATAATAAATATAGCGACTATAATGTCTAAAACAAATTATCCTTCTTTTCCATTATCCCCTTTTCATTTTCACAAGACTGCCTTCTCTACAAAACATTGCCAAAATAATATTTAATATTGCTGCTAGAGTTATGATTTGACTTTCCTCAATATTATTCTGCATACCTTAAAAATCAATCCACTTCAGTCAACTAAATAATAAACAATACTATAATACATCCTCTACTCCTTTATAAGTGGAAACATTTTCTCATCAGTAAGCAAGTTAAATTTGATAACTTCTAAAACTCACCCCTCACACACACAGAGATTCCTTCTGTTTCTGAGGAGCAATCAGGCTAATGTAATAACAGTAACAAAAATCTCCAAAATTTACTTAACAGAGTTTAACCACTCATCCATAACTGATGATCATTAACATTGAATCACCAAGTGGTCCATTTTAGCAATAATGTATTACTCTTTGTAAAAGACAATAACACCAATTTATTAACAATAAAGCATATGTGCATCCTTTTAGAGAAGTGGTTTTGCAACCTGTAGGTTGGAGTCACAGGACCCTTTCACAGGGGTTGCCTAAAACCATCGGAAAATGGGTATTTACAGTTATGAAGTAGCAATGAAATTAATTTTATGGTTGGGGGTTACCACACCATGAGGAACTGAGTTAAAGGGCTACAGTATTAGGAAGGTTGAGAGCCAGTCTTTTCGAGGATTCAATGAGAGTTACCTTGAGCTGGTCTCTGTGTTTAACAGCGCATCTATGCCTGCTGACTGGGCTACAGGTGATATCTGTAGTTACAGCAAAGAAGAAAGCAAATTCACTTGTGTGGTCTGAGAATCTCAGTCTTAATCTCTTCAGCAATAAACTCTTTTTAAAAAGGTAACAGACATCCATCCTAGAGTTCTTCTTTTCTAAATTTTCATTAATTTTTAGAATCCAGTTCCTTTCATATCTGAAGCAAATAGGTAACAGTCTAAGTGGCAATGTTCAACACCCCAGTGAATTTGAAAAGAAGCAGACACATAGTGGTAAATAAAACATAAAAGCACCTGTAGACAGTCCCTGTGTTCTTAGTTCTACATCAGTAGTGAATCCACCACACAATTTAAGGCAGAAAAAAGAGAAGATCCCTCCCTCCAATGAAAGTTTCTTCCTAATATATGATGGCACCAGATATCTAGAATAGGAGATTCTAAACAGATTCTACTTATTAAGTGCTTACTAGGTTCCAAACTGTTTTAAAACATCTCACTTAATCCATGCAATTATTGCTACAGTTATTCAGAATAGAAACAAAAACTCCGGAGGATTAATGAGGTGGATTACTCGGTCTGTCAGTGACTTAGTGGGGCGAGTCAGGTTTCAACTCAAATCTTCCCAGCACCAAAACTTCTGCTCTTATTATGCATGTCTCCCTTGGGTTAGTGGCTTCCATGCTGCATGCAGCATTAAAGGGAATTCAAGCCTTCAGTTCTTTCTTTCCCTGGAGTTTCAGAAAGTTTTTTGCTCATTTGGTACCAAAATGACTGCAACTTTCCCGTACCCTAACCAGTTTCTGTCCCTCCTTCCAACTCCCTTTCATATACAAAGAGAGAGCACAGACTTTGTTCTTGCATTCAGACTTCTTTCCCCTCTTATGACGATAACCATGAATGCTACAGGCACATTATCTCTCCAAGAGTAAACACAGAACTTCTCTGCCCCCTCCCCTTTGCTCCAAGTTGCTGATTACCGACAGGCCTGTGCTATTGATCTCAGAGCTAGAGGACAGTTGTACATGCACAATGAGCTAGGCAGAGCAGCTATTTTCTTCTCAGCCTTAGGCCACGAGCACTGATAAAGGGGCCGCCAAAGCAGTGCGTCTGGGAAGCATACCTGAAAGGAATCACTGGACACGGTTATTAAGAAATGCTTGAATTTAAGTGCTTCTCAATACATACGCACAACGTGAAGAAAGCCATGGTAAGCTGTCACAACCACACGGCTTCTCAAGGATTTCCTTATTTGTAGCTTTGGAAGTAATCAGTGAAAAATCACATTAGCAAAGTTGAGCTGACTCTGTGATTCACTGCAAACCAATAAAGCATTTGTCATGTAATTCTGAAGAAAGAAGCATTCTCTGTCTCTGTTTTTCTCTCTCTCTATCTCTCTGTCTCCCTCCCTCCCTCTCTCCCTCCCACCTTCCCTCTTCCCCTCCCTCTCAGAATAACTGTTTCTTAAAAGTCTGCCCAATGATGGTGAGTATATGCTAGTACAGGCCTTTCCAGGGTAGAGTTCCTAAAATTCAGATGGTGGGAGGAGATGCTACCCAACATGCTGGATTTGAAATGCTCTGTAAAACAAGTTTTAGTTGGGTCACACCAAACAAAGTGATTAAAAGCCACATGACCTGAACTTAGACTAATAGAACTTTCTGCAGTTGAAAAGGGATATCAGTCACTCCAGAGCACGGAGAGTCCTCCTCAGTGACCACAGCCAAACAAGTGGTGTACATGAATACACAGAGATTCCTAAAACATGTTTATAAACATGATAATCTTCCATATGAACCTGAAATCAAACAGATGTCGTGAATCAAATGGATATCTATAGAACATTCCACCCAAACACAAAAGAATACCCCCTCTTCTTAGCACCTCAGTGAACCTGCTATAAAATTGATCACATACTCAGTAACAAAGCAAACCTCCATAAATACAAAAAAAAAAAAAAATGGAGTAACCCCCTGTGTCTTATCAGATAACCAGAAATTAAAGTTAGAATTTAACAATAATAATACTCTCAGAAATCCTACAAACTTATGAAAATTGAACAGTCAACTACTTACTGAACCACTGCTGGGTCAAGGAAGAAATAAAGAAAGAAATTAAAGACGTCCTTGAATTCAATGAAAATGAAGGCACAACATATCCAAAACTATGGGACACCATGAAAGCAGTGCTAAGAGAAAAGTTCACAGCACTAAGTGCCAACATAAAGAAAGTGGAGGAATCTCACACTAGCCACTTAACAGCACACCTGAAAGCTCTAGAGCATAAAGAAGCAGACTTACCCAGGAGGAGTAGAAGACAGGAAATAATCAAATTGAGGGCTGAAATCAATAAAATAGAAACAAAGAAAACAATACAAAGAATCAATGAAACAAAGAGCTGATTCTTTGAGAAAATCAGCAAGACAGACAAACCCATATCCAAACTAATCAAAAAGGAAAGAGAGAACATCCAAATTAACAAAATCAGAATGAAAACAGGGACATAAAAGCAGACACCCAGGAAATTCAGAGAATCATGAGGTCATACTACAAAAACCTGTACTGCACAAAATTGGAAAACGTAAAAGAAATGGATAATTTTTTAGATAAATATCATACACCGAAATTAAATCAAGACTGGGCAAGTAACTTAAATAAACCTGTAAACGACAAAGAAACAGAAGCTGTCATCAAAAACCTCCCAACCAAAAAAGCCCAGGGATGGATGGTTTTAGAGCAGAATTCTACCAGAACTTCCAAGAAGAGCTAATACCTATACTCCTCAAAGTGTTCCCCATAATAGAAACAGAAGGGACATTGCCAAAAAGCTTCTTATGAGACTACAGCTACCCTGATATCAAAACCACACAAAGACTCAACCAAAAAAGAGAATTACAGACCATGTTCACTCATGAACATGGAAGCAAAAATACGTAATAAAATACTGGCAAACCGAATCCAAGAACACATCAAAAAAATCATCCATTTTGATCAAGTAGGCTTCATCCCGGAAATGCAGGGATGGTTCAACATACGTAAATCTATCAATGTAATCCATCATATAAATAAACTCAAAGAAAAAACCCTATGATCATTTTATTGATGCAGAAAAAGCATTTGACAAAATTCAACACCCCTTCATGATAAAGGTCTTGGAGAGATCAGGGATACAAGGAACATATCTAAATATAATAAAAGCAATATACAGCAAGCCAACAGCCAACATCAAATTAAATGGAGAGAAACTCAAAGCCATTCCACCAAAATCAGGAACAAGTCAAGGCTGTCCACTCTCTCCATATCTCTTCAACATAGTTCCTGAAGTTTTAGCAATACCAATAAGACAACAAAAGGCGATCAAGGGGATTCAAATTGGAAAGGAAGAAGTCAAACTTTCATTATTTGCAAATGATATGATAGTGTATATAAGTGACGCCAAAAACTCTACCAGAGAACTCCTACAGCTGATAAATACCTTCAGTGATGTGGCAGGATATAAGATCAACTCAAAAAACTCAGTAGCCCTCCTATACATAAATAATAAAGAAGCTGAGAGGGAAATCAGAGAAACATCACCTTTCACAATAGCCATAAATAACATAAAATATCTTGGGGTAACATTAACCAAAGAAGTGAAAGACCTATTTGACAAGAACTTTAAGTCTTTAAAGAAAGAAATTAAAGAAGATACCAGAAAATGGAACGATCTCCCATGCTCTTGGATAGGTAGGATCAACATAGTTAAAAACGACAATCCTATCAAAAGCAATCTATAGATTCTATGCAATCCCCATCAAAATCCCAGTAAAATTCTTCACAGACCTTAAAAGGACAATAATCAACTTCATATGGAAAAACAAAAATCCCAGGATAGACAAAACAATCCTGTACAATAAAGGAACTTCCAGAGGCATCACCATCCCTGACATCAACCTCTACTACAGAGTTACAGTAATGAAAACAGCTTGATATTGGCATAAAAACAGAGAGATTGACCAATGGAATAGAATCGAAGACCAGGATATTAATCCACACACTTATGAACACCTGATATTTGACAAAGAAGCTAAAATTATACAATGAAAAAAAGAAAGTATCTTCAGCAAATGGTGCTGGCATAACTGAATGTCAACACGTAGAAGAATGAAAATAGATCCTTATCTATCGCCATGCACCAAACACAAGACCAAATGGATTAAAGACCTCAATATAAATCCGACCACACTGAACCTGATAGAAGAGAAAGTGGGAAGTAGTCTTCAATGCATGGGCACAGGAGTTCACTTCCTAAATATAACCCCAGTAGCACAGACACTGAGAGCAACAATAAATAAATGGAACTAAAACTGAGAAGCTTCTGTAAAGCAAAGGACAATAAGACGAAAAGGCATCCTACTGCATGGGGAAAGACCTTCACCAACCCACATCAGACAAAGGACTGATCTTCAATATATATATACTCAAGAAATTAGGCATTAAAATTCTAAATAACCCAATTAAAAATGGGGTGCTGAACTAAACAGAAAATCCTCACCAGAAGAATTTCAAATGGCCAAGAGATACTTAAGGAAACGTTCAACATACTTAGCTATCAGAGAAATGCAAATCAAAACAACTCTGAGATACCATCAGATACCTGTCAGAATGGCTAAAATCAAAAACACTAGTGATAGCTTATGCTGGAGAGGATGTGGAGTAAGGGGAACACTCATCCATTGTTGGTGGGAATGCAAACTTGTACAACCAGTTTGGAAATCAGTATGGCGGTTTCTCAGAAAAATTGGGAGTTAACCTATCTCAGGATCCAGCAATACCACTCTTGAGCATATACACAAAAGACGTTCAATTCAATCAAACTACAAAAGCATTTGTTCAACTATGTTTATAGCAGCATTATTTGTAATAGCCGGAACCTGGAAACAACCTAGATGCCCCTCAACTGAAGAATGGATGATGAAAACGTGGCACATTTACACATTAGAGTACTACTCGGCAGTAAAAACCAATGACATCTTGAATTTTGCGTGCAAATGGATGGAATTAGAAAACACTACCCTGAGTGAGGTAACCCAGACCCAAAAAGATAAATATGGTATGTACTCACTCATAAGTGGATACTTGCTATAAACAAAAGACATTGAGCCTATAGTTCGTGATCCTAGAGAAGCTAAGTAATAAAGTGAACACAAAGAAAAAAATATATAGACACACCTGAAAATTGGAAATGAACAGGATTGACTGGCAGGGTTGGGAGCATGGGGGTTGGGAAAAAAAGAGGGTAGAAAGAGAAGAGGAAGGGAGGGGGAGGGTAGAGGAGAACTTGAGGGAATGGGATGTTCAAAATTGAGGAAGGACAGAGATGAGAGCAAGGAAAGAGATATCTTGATTGAGGGAGCCCTTATGGGGCTAGTAAGAAAGCTGGCTCTAGAGAAGATCCCAGGAATCCAAAAGGATGACGCCATCTAGGACCCTGGGCAATAGAGAAGAGGGGACCCCCCTGATCTTGATTTGCCCCGTAGTCAGACTGATGATTATCTTAAATATCACCATAGAGCCTTCATCCATCAACTGATGGAGGCAGAGGTGGAGACCAGCATCGGAGCACTGGACTGAGCTCCCAACGTCCAGTTGAAGAGTGGAATAATTAGAATATGAGCAATGAGGTCAAGGCCATGATGGGTTCTCCCACTGAAACAGTTTACCTGAGCTAATGGGACTCACCAACTCCAGCCAGACTGGGAAGGAACAAGCATGGGACCAAACTAGTTCCTCTGAATGGGGTTGACAGTTGCATGGCTGGGGCAGACTGAGAGGCCACTGGCAGTGGCACCAGGATTTATCCCTACCGCAGGGCTGGCCTTTTGGGATCCTATTCTCTTTGGATGGATACTTTGCTCAGCCTAGATATAGTAGGGACGGCCTTGGACCTTCCACAAGGCAATATGCCTTGCCCTCTCTGAGGATTGGATGGGGGTGGGGTGAGAGGGTGTGTGGAAGGAATGGGAGGAGTGGAGGGAGTAGGAACTTGGATTAGTATTTTTTTAAAAAATCTAATTTAAAAAATCTGAATTCAAATAAACACAAATAAATATTTACATTTTAAAAACTGAAAATGGATAAGACCACTATCATTGAAGCTTTTCTCCAGTTCTTTGAAATTATTTGAATAATTCAAGTTAGAAAAGTAAACATGGGATAGGCTGTAGATCCAAGGTCACAGTCACATCAGCAAAAATTTATTCACTTCTATCTTTGACCTATAGTCAAGACAATATACTAGAGATCTTAACTCACTGCTGTAGGAAAGAGTTCACTAACCCAGTTCAAATAGCACTTATTAGGCAGGTATTCCACCATTCCACACACCCAGCACTCACTAGACTCACGCCTACATTTCTGCACACCCAGTGCTCACTAGACTCACGCCTACATTTCTGCACACCCAGCCCTCACTAGACTCATGCCTACATTTCTGCACACCCAGCGCTCACTAGACTCATGCCTACATTTCTGCACACCCAGTGCTCACTAGACTCACACCTACATTTCTGCACACCCAGCGCTCACTAGACTCATGCCTACATTTCTGCACACCCAGCCCTCACTAGACTCATGCCTACATTTCTGCACACCCAGCCCTCACTAGACTCATGCCTACATTTCTCACGAGCCACTCGTGGCATTGGGCTCTTGACACTTAATGCTTTCTAGATTTGGACTTCCACTCAGATGTAAAGTATTTCACTATTTTTATATGAACACAACAGAATGAATTATTTTGGATATTTTAAGTTGAAGAGTGCATATTAGTAAAAGGAATTTCACTTGATTCTCTTAATATTTTTTAATGTGGCTCTTTGAAATTTTTTAATTATATAAGTGATTCCCATTATGTTTCTATTGAAAGGTATTGCCTGCCTATTATCCTGTTTTTGTTTGTTTGTTTTGTAATGTAGCCCTGTCTAGTCTTCATCTGGGAATTGGTGGCTGCAGCTCCTGGAGATCAGGAGCTACAGGTATGAGCCACCACATACAGTGACACTCTTTAAATTGAGAAACTGCTCTTTACTCAACCCATATAATTTTTCTGTCCTAGTCTTCTTTATCCAATTATATTAGGAAGAAATAATAGATAGGCAGTTGCTTACTTACTGAATTTCTTTCATTCATTGAAAACTACAGCCAAGTATGTAATTCCAGCCCAAAGAGGAAGGAATAAGAGGATTAGAAGTTCAAGGCTAGCTTCAGCTGCTTGAGACTGTCTCAAAATAAAACACAAAAGACAAAAAAGAAAAAAAAATACCTTAATCATTTATGATCCAGAAACATGTTTGTTTGAGGAGGAACCCAAAATTCCCCACAAATAGGTTCCTTTTTGTTTATTTGTTTTGATATTTTGAGGATATTTTTGGTCTGGTATTTGAGGGGAGGGGTGCTTTGGTTGTTCTTTGTTTTTTCTTGTTTGTTTTCTTCCTTTGTGTTGTTTGATTGTTTACTTGTTTGCTTGAGATAATGATACTACTAAGTAGACCTGGTTGGCCTTGAACTTCTGACTTAAACCAAGCTGACCTTGTCTCTACCTGTAAAAAGCTGAGATTACAGGAATGAGTCACCACAAAGCCCCAGAAATATCTATTATAGAAACAGTTGTAGGGTGGTTGGATATTAAGATAAATCTTACATTGTGTTTTTTGTTTCAGGTGGGATATGCTTAATAATGGGCTCAAGACTTTTCATGGGCTACACTCCAAACCCAGATTATTCTTTTCTTTTCACCAGTATTTTATTCATCAAACACAGTCACAAAACAGATACCTGCCCTATCCCATCACAGCATTAAGACAGTCCTAAGTGGTCTCTTCAATGGAATTTCTAAATGTTTTAATCCAATGGAGGAGTACACCCAAGCAGGGTTTCCTATCTGTATCATAAGGCACAGAAGGTAATTTGAGCAACTACTTTGTCAGTTTTTCCTAACTACTAAACTCCAGTCACACAAGAGAAGTTCACCCATTCCATGTAATAGATGCTTTCAGTCGCTAAAGCTTAATTTTATGCGGAACATCGTCATGAAGTCGTTAGGCCCTAGTACTGCAAGAGTCATACAGTAGGGGCCAGAATACAGTTCAGCAGGTGTCTAACCACCTGAGCTAAGTCCAAAAACCCACAGAAAAGTGGAAGGAGAGAAGCAAAGCTGTCCCCTGACCTCCACACGTGCCTTGTGACATGTCTTAAACATGTTATACATAATATAATAAGTATTTTTAAGATTTATATTTATATAGTTGTTGTTTATGAGCTATAAAAATCAGCGAAAACAAGACCCCAAAAAGAAAACTTATATTCTGTCTGGCAGACTGTGCAAATTAGGCTCTGAAAAGACTTGTAAAAGTTATTGAGGAAAAGAAGACAAGAGGAAACATGTTATGGCTTCAACCTAATGTTCAGCTACTGTACTGAGAATTACTACCTTCAAGTGGCTTTAAAATAATTACGACTTCTGTTATTTCAATTGCACCCATAGTTACATTGATTACAGCCATAATTATACTTGGCGATTTAGTCATCCTTTACCTAAGTATATCAGTCCAAACCCTCCAGAGCCGATCATCTTGCCCAGTGTCCACTGGTTTCCATCCATGTCATCCAGAACTTTGCCTTCTGGGAGTGGAACCGGAAGTTTGTATTTCTCTTTTCTTCTCGGTGCCATCACATCTGTTGACAGGGAGATGAGATAAACAGTGAAAAACAAAACTCGAGCGTTGGAGCTCATTTCCTCCAATGTTTTCCCCAGAATTAAGATTAGGATTTTGAAGTCAGTTCCAACTAGAGAAGTCCATCCACCATATTCAAGTTAGAAATCATATGCTTTGAAATCTAAAAGATACTGGCATTATGTATATATATATTGATTGATTGGGGCTGGAGAGACGGCAGGTGGTTATATTATAGAATGCTTATGTAGGCAACAAGGTTCAGTTCCCAGCACCCGCATGGCAGCTTGCAACCCTCTGTAACTCCAGCTCCAGGAGTCTGATGCCATTGACTGTTCCCACTGGCATCTGCACTCACAGGCACAAGTGTGTGCGCGCACACACACACACATATCTAGTTAAAAATTTTTAAAAATCCTTAAAAAATATCTACTGTATTTCATTTAAATCAATTCTTCAAAACTCTACTTACCGGTTTATTAATACTTAGCAACACTACAGAATACACTTTAAGAAAATTATTTCACACACAAGTAAATACTCATTTGTTGAGAATGCTGTGTTAACATGAGGCCAATAGACTGAAGAGGTGTGCGGCTTTAAAGTCAAAGGTCAGACACTATGATCACCAAAGAGCAGGGGTTTTCCTGGCTATCTAATCTGGCAGGTCAGGCTACCGGCTAGTTCAGGCTAGTTTTGTTTCTTCTGACACACCCTCTTACCCACTCCCATCAAATATGAAAACAGCTTTGCTTTCGAGATTATGGATATACAGATAACAGGAATTCCATAATCCATAAGAAAACCATACAACCTTAATCAATTGTCATTGTATACAGATTAGCAAATTACTAATGGGAGCTTTGAGGGATTAGCCAAAAACATTTCTAAGGGGTATAAAATTATATTAATAAATATCAGAATAAATGAGCGAAACTAAACGTAAAAGTAACCATGAACCTCTTAGAATTTCTAGATAAAAACAAGAACTTGATGAGTTCTGCTTTAGTTTGTTTTCTATTGCTATGATAAACACCATGGATAAAAGTAACTTGGGACAGAAAGGGCTTATTTCATATGATAGTTTACAGTCCATCCTGAAGAGGTGTCAGGGCAGAAGATCAAAACAGTAACTGCAGGCAGGGACAGGAGCAGCCATGAGGGAAGAACCCTGCCTAATGGCTCCTTCCCGCCTGACTGGCTTGGAGGGCTAGGCTTTCTTAAACACACCAGGACCTGCCCAGAGCGGGCACTGCTCACAGTCAGTCCGAAATCAGAGGGCCAGTGGGCCAATCTAACGGAGTCATTTGCTCACTGAAGTAGTTCCCTCTTCCCAGATAACCCCGGGTGGTGCAAAGTTAACGAACAAAAAAAAAAAAAAAAAAAAAAACCCTACCCAGGACAGATGATTTCGTGAAAATGATTCATTAAGTACACACAGTGCAAACTTTGTCCCATCTTCGCTTAAGTAGAACTCAACCCAGTGCCGCCGAGGCCGCCCCTTAGAAAAATTAGGACTGAACCCAACCACAAGCAGAGCGGGAAACCTAAACTGTAAACCCGTAGGGCACGATGCTGAAGTAGGATGTGTCACCGGATCCCCTTAACCGGGAAGACATCGTGACACCCACGCCAAAGTTTCTGGCTGAAACTTTCAAGTCTCCTAGAACAACTTCTGAGCGGGCGTCTACAAAGATACGTAAAGTTTGGGGTACTCGGTGGCACCGGGGTGAGCCGCTCGCCGGGTGCAGACCCCTCCCCCGCAGCGGGCAGCGGCGGCAGTGTTCCCGACCGGACAGTCCCGGGTGTGCAGAGCGAGCGACCGGGTTCCGGGACAGATCGGTACCCAGGACGAGAAGAGGCCGGGCCTGCAGCGGTCCGGACCGCGTGGCAGCCCCCGAGCTGACCTCGGCGACCGAAGGAAGGAGGGACGGATGGAAGACTGACCTGCCGCCCGGGTCCCCGCCGCGCCGGTCTCCGCAGCCAGGCGGGGCCCAGGCCTTGCAGGCGGGCTGGCAGCGCCAGGCGCCTCCCAGGGGCAGGGCGAGCTCCCGAGCCCTCCCCGCAGCCCTGGCCGCCCCAGGCTACAGAGCCTGCCCGGGACCGACATGAGGGCGAGGCCAGCATGAGACTAGATAAGGGGCCGTCCTTGAGAGCCACCAGAGAGGCGTGGGGTGGAGCAACCAGGGCGGGCACTTGTGAACGGGAAGAACTCAAGACTTCCTGTAACAGTTCTGAGTACCAACCGCTTTCAAATG
>JAQHUG010000106.1:3340717-3355214 GCA_028555095.1 Dicrostonyx torquatus | reverse complement strand
TCATTTGAAAATGAACAGTGTAATACCTCAATAGTCAATCTGAAAACCCTTACAGTTACTAAATGACTGATACTACACTGTACACAGTGAGTGTATGAGACAAAAGGATGATTGAAGCTCCCAACTGTAACAGGACAATATTATATCATATAACTTTGCAATTTCATATTAGAGGATCACAGCTGATGGAAAGTAACTGATACTTATAAATTGAAAGAAGCTGCCAGTATGATACTCGGCATATGATCCCATATGCATGTCGTAGACATTTCAAGAGAAAAGTTACTGAAGAGGTAGTTCAGTGGTTAAGAGCACACATGGCTCTTGCAAAGGACCCAAGTTCCCAGGACCCATGCTGGGCAGCTGACAACTACCTGTTCCCTGTTAACTCCAGCTTCAAGGAACAAGAGTCCCGCTGTTGGTCTCTATGAACACACTGCACTCACATCTTCACATACAGATATACACTGAAAAACATATAATTGAAAATAAAATACATCCTTTGAGAAAGAGAAATATAGTCCTATTTTAACACAAAGACATGCATACAAATGTTGATTTGAAGCTGAATGCGTGGAAACCCCAAACTAGAACCAATTTCCCATTAATTAGTGAATGAATAAACTACATGCAGTATCAAGCTTATATGATGAAATGTCACCCAGCAACAAGAGGGAGCAAGTTATTAATACAAGGTTAAGCCTGGGTGGACCTAGCATGTATCCTGCCATGAGTGGAAATATATCAGAATGTTCCATTTAGTTGAACTTGCCAGAACTTGAGTTGAAGAGAAGCAGCAAACTAAAAGACCTTTTTGGACTTATGAAAATATTTTTGAGTCATGGTTCCATAATTACAACCTTGCTGAAATTCTAATTGTACACTTAAAATTGATGAATTATAAAACCGATTTAAACGAAAAGAATGTCAGAAGAGCAGGAGGGAAGAACCCAAGTCCTTGAAGTCATTCTTAACTTATAAAGACAGCTAACTTTCCACCAGCACACATTTTCCCATTGACCATGAGCCATCAATGGTTCTTATAAGTTAAATCATTCAGCCTTGGGTTTTGTATTTCTTGCCCCCAAACTCTGCCTAACTTCCCAATGAAGTTGAAATTTCATAAGTGTTAATGACTTTCAATGGCAATGAATTCATTCAACACAAAGGGGCACAGTAGTACAGGTAAACCTGCACTGAGAACAGTTTCCTAGTGTTAGGATTTAATGCAGAATTTTATGATTCAGTGCATATTGCTGGTTGTATGTTTCAAGATGAAAAGTGACAGAATATAGAAATACAGATTTCAGAACTAGTGAAAGAAGATCTTTGGAACGAATGAGACGAGAGACAAGACTGAGAGGAATTTAGACATGAAAGTATTGAAGTCTGAGTCATAGGGATAAAGATCATGAAAATTAGGATTTCACAAAAAGCTATTTTGATAGATCTTACAGTCTGTGAGTGACTCACCATCAACACACAAAGAGGCTTTTTGGGTTGTGTGCCAATTCCTAGGTTTGGTGAACGTTCTGTTTTCCAAAGAGCTAGGTGTTGTGACATGCTTATACCAGCTCAAATGCTAAGGAAACCCCAGCGTTTAGTGAGCACACTTTACACGGCCAAGATTGCTGAAAATCAAAGTGTCAAAGATGTTGCCCAGACAAAACATTTAGAAAGAGCAATCTTTGTTATTTAATGATGCAAAAGGAAACTACTCCCACAGAAGTACTTTGCCCATCAGAGAGCTAGGCTTTGTTTTACAAAATCAGAAGACCTTGTACAACTCCTACACCCACAATCCCTGGAGAGCTAAGCAATTACTGACATAGAAAATTTGAAACACAATTCAAGTAATTAGAATCCAAGTCTTTCAGAAACACAACCCAACCAGACATAAATGTCCTTTGATTTGTTTGTATAGGAGATGCTGTCTTTGGCATACAATGTCTCAACGGTTTAGTAGTGAAGGCTTGGTCCCTCTCTCATGGAGCTTTTGAGAAGTAATTGGACCAATAGGATTGAACTTTGTTGATGAGTTCATATTCAAATGAATTATCAGGTGGTGGAACCTAGCTGGAGAAAATAGGTCACAAGGAGAGGATCATTCTTTTAAAGAGGGTCTCTTGTCCCTGTTTTGCTTTCTTTCTTTGCTTCCAGGGTGACATGAAGTGAGCAGCCTGCTCTGCCACATAACCTTCCTGGAACATTGATGTTTTACCTTAACACAGTACCAAAGTAAAAACCTGCAACCCCTAAGCTGGTGAGCCAAAATCTTTCTGCTCACGTTAGGTTGATTTCCTTAGGTATTTTGTCATAGTAATGGTAAGTTGACTAGCATGAGACCACTGTAAAAAAATATGAACATGGCCATCCAAAAGACATGATTATCAATTATCCATATAATTGAAAATGTCATCTGCTGGGGTTGGTACTAAGTTCAGTTCCTAGTACAACATTCAGGGGGCTCACAAATGCCTATAGCTGTTACTCCAGGGTATATGACACCTTTTCTCAACTCCTTGGAACACACACACACACACACACACACAGAGACACACACACAATTTAAAACAAAATGTCATTTGTCCGTATGTCAACAGGCTCAGTAAAGTCTTTTCAGAAGCATTATTTTGTAGAATTTGGGTATAAATATGGATTAAAACCCTATATTTTAGAATCTAAGAGTACTATCTTACCATGTCCATTTCCCTAACACAAACATCATTAAAGTTTAACAAAGTGACTGTGCTGATACTTTGATTTCCTTTTTCCCCCACTAACACATCTGTAATAGTCAAAAGCTTGAGCTTTCTAGCAAAGGAAGAAGACCTTGCTTGATCATTTCCATGCACATGCCTAGCTGACATTGAGTTGTTGACTTGCAACTTGCACAGACCAGCAAGACAGTTTCCCCATGTGCCAAGTGAGCTACACTTGTAAAATTCTTTTTTCGTGCATTTGCATCTGTCTTCTAGGAGACATGGACAGATTTCTCTATTCCCTAAGAATACCTAGTCATTCCACAACTCAAGATATAGCCCTAAATAAATCTCATCTTTGAAGAGTCCAGAAATAGAATATAAAAATCAAGGGTCCAGTCAAAAAATATAAAAATATAAAGTTGTAAGCCCAAAACATTTAGGGAGAAAAATATAAAGTTGGCATCCACTGTTAACCTTTAACAAACACTTTCTGCCTTTAGAGCAGACATCCTGGCAGCCACTGTGTACAGAAGTAAACTTTTAACAATCGCCTCCTGCCTCCCAACTTCCCAGCTGGGCAGGTACTGAAAACAAAGGTTAGCTTCTAACTACTGCCTCTATGGGACTCCCTGCTTGTATTTCCTTAATTTTTAACTGTCCTCCATGAGACTCTACTCTCTGCTTTGCATTCTTTCAGGGACAGTGAAAAGCGGCTGAGTCCGTCACAGGCTTTCGCAAACATCCTAAGTTAACATTCTAACGTCCTATAGCCAAAAGTTGTAAAACGTAAAATGTAATATGACTTTAAGCCTGACCGCAAGGTTGTAAAAGCTCTTTGATCCACACCTGGTGCTTGATTTGGCTATAGAAGGAGGCCCCCCAACCAGCTCCCATGGCTACAGGTACAGAAGCCCCATCCCTTGCTGTGGTCCTGATAAACTTTTTGTGAACCATGGTGATATTTTTTCCTTTTTCTGGAATGAAGCTTGCTTCTGGCTTAATAAACTTTGGTGATCTGTCCCCCATCATTGTGTGATCCCGGATCCAACAATCTTCTCTCAATGAAATGGACTTTTTCATGGATGTCTACTGCTGAGACATAGTCTCCCAGATAAGCTATGGTGCAAGGTTCCAGTGAATGAAGCTGGTTATGTTTTTCCACAGAGCTCCATCTCTGTTACTCTGCAGAGATATGCAGAGAGTCAAAGGAGCCTTTGAGTTTTAGAACTCTCAAAGCTTTAGCTGAAGCTGTGGGCTGTATGGAAACCAAGGCAACTCTTGATCTTTGGGACTCTGTCTCAAGGACTCATTCCTTTGTCATTGGGGCTAACAAGTGTTTTAGTGTAATGACTTTATTCCAGTTTTCTCTAATTGTCACTGTCCAGTTCAGGACTTAGCAATGCAGTGGGAAGTGAATGTGCACATTACACCAGTTATAACTCGATTCATTGTTGGTTTACGTGAGGTAAGGCTACTGACAGAAACTGGACTCCCCACTGTCAGTCTTCTTGAAAAAGAGTCCTTGTTATTTCAGGCAAGTGGACCCAGAAAACCATCGTACTTCCTAACTCTCTCTATTTTATATACACACTTTTCATAAATGTTTGGGGAAATGTGGAAGAAAAGTAGCTACAAGGTGTAGAGATACCCAGAGAAAACAATTCAGACTTCTGTTAACTCTAAGTGGATTGCCAGTTGCTCTTTTCTTTTTCTTCTCCCAGAGGTTATAGATCACCTGCTTTTCCTACACTGTACTCATTTATGTAATGTCTTTATTTCGTTTCTTTCAGTTAGCCTTTTAACAAGCATATATCATCCTTGTCTTGCAGTGCTCTTCATACCACCAAGAAGATGGTCACACAGTCATGAGTCCTTAAAATGCATGCTGGGTTGAGAAAAGCAAGGACTTTATGCAGAAATAAACAGGAACCTTTATTTAACCTTCTAAGGAAGGCTAAAGCCTGACCTTGAGGTGTGGACCTGTAATTTTAGCACTCAGGATACCTGAGGCAGAAAGATGAATAACTAGTAAGTCTGGGACACACAGCAAATTCAAGGCTAGCTTGAACTACACAGCAAGATCTCATCAGATTGGCATGACACTTGGCTCTAGAGGGGATCTCAGGTGTCCATAGGGATGTCCCCAACTAGGTACTTGGGCAGCAGAGGAAAGGGTGCCTGAACTAGCCTTGTCCCATAGTTACATTGATGGATATCTTGATCATCACCATAGAAATTTCGTCCAATGGATGGAGATAGAGACAGATCCTCATTCAAATTAGAGCAATGGACTGAGATCCTAAGGTCCAATTGAAAGAGCAGAAGGTCGGAGAAGATGAGCAAGGAACTTAGGACCACGATGGGCTGGTCCCCCCACTGAGACAGTGTGTCTGATCTAATGGGTTCTCACCAAATCCAGCTGAACCTGGACTGAATGAGCATATGATCAAACCAGACTCTCTGAATGTGGCTGCCAATGGGGGCAGACTAAGAAGCCATCGACAATGACACTGGGACCTATCTCCTCTGCATGTATTGGCTTTTTGGGAACCTAGCCTAGTTGGATGCACACCTTCCTGGGCTGGGATGGAGAGGGGAGGGCCTTGGACTTCCCATAGGGCAAGGAGGGGAAGGGAGGAGGGGTAGTGGGGGAGTGGGAGGGGATTGGGAGAAGGGAAGGAAATGTAAATTAAAAAAAAAAAGACCTCATCAAAAAAGAGAAGGCTGGGGATGTGACTCAGTTATTGAGTCCTTACCTAGCATGAAGCACAAGGCTTGAGTTCAGTGTCTAGCAACACACACACACACACACACATACACACACACACACTTGAATGTGATAGAGAAGCAGGAAAGACTAGTTTTTTGTCCCGTTGGCTTGTGGGGAGGACAGGCTGTGGAATAAGGGAGGAGCAGGAAAGCTTTGGTGGAGAGGATGAGCCCTTAGGTGTTGGATGCCTTTCCCTTGTGGCCGTGCTCCAGTGAAGTGTAGTTAGAGGGCGTGTTGTTTTTGATTCTCCCTGGCTGCAGAACAGTTCTTAGAATATGATCCTATTCTAAGACTCTTTTCAAAAAAAAAAAAAAAGTGCAACCTAGCCAGGATTATGCAGGTTACATAAAAAGTGTTTAAATTTTTTTCTTTTATATAAATGGGACAAGACTTGCTTTCTCATTGTGACTTTTGTCACTTAAAAACAACGTATTCCCCTGCCAGTCGTCAGCAACTCATAAACATCTGCTGTATTTTAGTTTTACACATTTTCTAACATTCTAAAACATAGATGGATCTTAATTCAACCATTTTCTTTTGGATGGATATTAGGTTTTTTTTTCAACTTCATTACAAATCTTGAAGAAGTGGGAGTGGGTAGTTAGAGAATCTCACCAGCACTACTGACAGTAGTGGTTGGATATTCTGTAGGGGATAGAAACGTAAACCAAGAAAAGACAGACAAATGGAGAAAAGGTGTGTCCTTTGCAGATGTCAGTTTTTAGTTTATTTTTACGTGCATAAGATCTAAGAGAAAAGAAGTATAAAATCAAAGAAAGTTAGACTTGGGGGCTTGTAAGTCATCTTAACAAAGAGTGGAAAAAATAACTGGATAAAAAAATAGGGACCTTAAGACTCCTGGGTGCGGCAAATTATAAAATATTAATTAGTATGTGTACAACAGTTATGTTAGTCAGGATGGCTTCTTATAAAAATAAGTCATCTTTTATTTTAGATCAAGTTATTTTATTTTATAGGTAGGAATGTTTTGCATGCGAGTGTCTGTGCACCATGTGCCTGCCTGTTCTTCAGAGGGCAATGGACCCCCTGGAACTGAAGTTATAAATGATTGTAAACCACCATGCAGGTACTGAGAAATGAGCCCAGAGCAAGAAATAGACCAGGCTGGCCTCAAACTCACAGAGATCTTCCTGCCTCTGTCTCCCAAGTGCTGGGATTAAAGATGTGCGCCCCCACTGCCTGGCTATAAGAAGTATTCTTAACCACTGAGCCATCTCCTCAACCTCCAAAGTCTTCTCATACTGAAGGAAGAAATCTTCACACACATTATGTTGCCTTCCGATAGGGAGAATTCTATTCTGCTTTTATGCAGAAAGGGAAGGTCAGAGTTCTCCTACATCTGCTCCTTGTCAACAGATCACAATGACCTTCATGCAAAATGGTTTATTCTGAAGCATCATATTCTGCTTCCCAACTGGCCTGTAGTAAAGGAAGTGAAACAGCCCCTAGAGAGAAGGGTGCTGCTCCGTGGTAGTTTCTGTCTATCTGTCTTACTTTTTCTGTTGCTATATAAAACACACTGACAAAGACAACTTAAGGAAGGAAGAAAGAGAGGAAGGAAGAGAGAGAGGGGGAGGAAGGGAGGTAGGGAGGAAGAGAGAGAGGGAGGAAGGGAGAGAGGAAAGGTAGGAAGGGGGAGGGAGGGAGGAAGGGAGGAAAAGGAAGGGCTGTTGTGACTCTCAGTTCCCTGGTAGATCCCGGGAAACAATGGTGCAGGAGTAGGAGGCAGCTGTTCCCATCACATCCTCAGGTAGGAGGGTGATGGACATGAGAGCTGCTATTCAGCTAGCTTCAACAGTTTTACACAGTCCAGGACTCAAACCTAGGGAATGGTGCAAGTGTTCCTTCCCCAAGGTATCCAATTAGGACAGTCCTTCACAGGCATGCCCAGGTAGCCTAACCTAATCCAGGTACTCCTCACAGGTATGCTCAAAGGCTTGTTTCTGGGGTGATTCTAGATCCTGCCACATTGGCAATCAATATAGGCCTATAAGGGTCCCTCCATTAGTCTGGTTTGTCCTGTTAATAGCACCCCTCAGTCTTAACCCAAGGCCCAATTCTTTTGCTTTTGTTTATTTTTTTTCTTTAGGTTTTTCCATGGGGGCCTTTGGACAGCTTGTGGTGTTAGATGAGAACGGAGAAGTCATGATGAGGTAGACAATATAGACCAGGGGAAGTAGTAGGGAGTAACTTGCAACAGAGAAGTTTCCATTTCACGGTCTGATTTCCCTTCCTCAATTTTCTTTTCTTAAAAAACTTAAAAAAAATCTTGCTAACAACAACAAAAAACATGCAGCAAGTAATTTTCTTAATGCTGAGAATGCTTTTGAGTACGAAGGAAGTGGTTCATCCTTTAAAATGCTCATTTGGAAACACGTACCTTGATCACCGTTGTCCATACACATCTTTATTTTGTGTAAACATTCAAATATTTATGAAGCAACAGTCAAAAATGGCTTACTTTCCCACAGCCACCATATACACATGGAATGTGAACAGATCCTAGCAGGGCTCAGGTTTTACCTTTAGGCTCTGCAGGCTTTGCACTCAGATTATCTGAACAAATAACAAGGATGCAAGGTGTTTGACAAGAAGTCTGATGACATCACAGACTGTGCAGTTAAACAAATATCATTTCCAGGATCTCAGTGTCATGAATTGTGCTTCAAGTACTAGACAGCCACATGGAGCTGCTGTCTAGCCGCCTGGAATGTGAAGTTATAGACTGTTTTAATCTTTACAAAGTTCTCATGGAAAGCACTACATACAACATGCAGTGCCCCTGCCAACTGGATCACGAAGGTTACATTGACTGATGGCATGAAAACAACAGGCCTCAGAAATAATATACAAGCACTTAGCTAGATGATAGAAATCTTATAATACATTTCATTTTTTTATATTGCCTTGGTTTGTTTCATATCTTTCTTCCCTATATAAGTTTATATTAATTTTACTTGTATGAACCTAGAGAAGACTATAGAAAGTGCACGCTTATCTTGATATTGGTCTACCTGAATGTGCTGGCCGGTGTTATGTTAACTTGACACACAAACTACAGTTATCTGAAAGGAGGGAACATCAGTTGAGAAACCACCTCCATAAGATCTGGCTATAAGACATCTTCTTAATTACTGATTGATGGGAGAGGATCTAGCCCGTTGTGGGTGGGGTCATGCCTGTGCTGGTGGCTCTGGGTTCTATACAAAAGTAGGCTATGCAAGCCAAAGGAAGTCAACCAATGAGCAACATCCCTCCACGGCCTCTGCATCAACTCCTGCCTCCTCTTGTCTTGGCTTTTTTCAGTAATGAACAGCAATCTGGTAGTGCAAACTCAATAAACCCTTCTCCCCCCAACTTGCTTTTTGGTCATAGTGTTTCATCAGAGCAATAGAAACCATACCTAAGATACTGGGTTATCATGAAATATAGAGGAAACTGATGAGACTTGGTTAAGTCCTTGATTTAGATCTTAGAAGTTTTGTTTACAGCAATAAGCCCCAGGAGCATTATCTACACACAATTAAATTAATCATATGTCCAAGCTAGTTACTTTTATGTCCTTGTGTCCACAATACCTGAGAAGGATTTCCTGGATTTGGATCATGAATTCAGAGTTCAGCCCATTAGGACATAAAGGTGTGGTGAATTTGCCCAGTTCATATCACAGCAGCCAGGAAGAAAAGCAGAATTCAGCGCCCTGCTGGCTTTCTCTTACTTTCTTTTCCTGGGTCTGGGGCCCTAGGCAATGGATGGCACCACTCAAATTCAAGGTTCCTTCCTCCTCAGTTATCACACACACACACACACACACACACACACACACACACATACATACACACACCCTAAGGTGTACCTCTTCATCTCTTAGGTGACTCTTCTAGTTGACATGAAGACTAACCATTGCATGCACACAGTCTTCTTACCACTTTTCTTAATTAATGGGAAAGATAATTTAGCACTACATAGAATTTACAGTATTATTTTATTTTCAAAAATAGTCCCCAAATAATATTGTTTTATCAAATATATTCCCTTTGCTTCATGCAAAAGAATATACAATGTCGATCACATTTTACATACATAATTGGAAATGAGGCACTACAGTGAGGAAATGTGTGGTGGAGAAATGGCAGAGAAAGAGAAGTGGAACAACTCATGTACTATGGAGAGAGGTGGAACTGGAGACGCAGTGGTGGTGAGGAACAGGCTGATGTGAATGGTCTGAGCTGCCACCTGAGGCCATGTGATGTCCAGGCTTGTGCTGCTGCCACTGAGGGCCACATCCGGGTTCCTAGACCTATAGCAATGGTAGTCTGTGTTGATGTCTGTGACTCGTGTTACCACCAAAGGCCGTATGGATGCTCATGGTCTGGACTGCTGCCTAAAGCCATGTTGATGTCTGAGTAGGCGCTTTACTGGTCCTGAGAGAGCTGGCTCTGACCCTCATAGGAGAGCTGGCCCTGATGGTGGTGCAGAAAGCTGACTGCAGTGGTGGGGAACATGGGAGAGCTGGCCATACCTCTCATCTGGGTTCTGACGAAAGCCTGGACAGACCAATTCAATACCACCCAGACCCATATCTAGGGTTTTGAGTTGGCCTACCCCAACGTCTATCCCATCTATGAGTTAATGGAGTGTGTGAAGGTATGGGTGCTGTGGAACTAGAGCCACAGGATCTCCATGACTCTGGGCAATAGCCAGATAAATGAGAGGAGTTTGAGTGATGGTCCAGTATTGATGGGGTAGCAGTGTTCAGAGGCTTTGAATCAAACCAACAACTCAATGCAATGAACATTAGCAAGCAAAGCTGTTTGGGCAAAGGGTATCACAGGACCCAATGTCCTAATTTATGATGGAGAAGCAGGTAAGATGGAGGAGCAAAGGGGGTTTTCTGTTGTTTTATTTTTAATTATCATGATCATTGTTATTATTTTTGGATGAAAGGCTGCAAGGATGGAGGGCAAATATAGAAGGACTGAGAAATGTGTGAGATGGGGTGCATAATGTGGAATCCTCAAAGAATCAATAAAATACATGTTTAAAATTATATTTAATAATTTCATTGGAAGCATTTTTTACTTATAACAAAAATAAACTAACAAATAACAGACAGAAAATCAGCATGTAAAAAGGACGTCACTCAATGTATGGGCAATAAAGTGTAGGCAACTTGTGATCTCCTGCCACCAAATTTCTGGGAAAATGTTCAATATAATTTTAAGAAGGAAAAAAATCCATGCTACCAACAAAAAGTGATATGAATTTTGGCCATTCACAAGAAACTTGAGGTTACTTGTGCTGAAAGCACTACACAAATAATAACACCAAAGAAAAGCAAAGAATATCTTTGTTAAACACACCCTTTAAAGGACCACATAGCCAGAATTCAGCAGAGGAAATGCTGGCCAAGGAACACCATGACGCCATGCAGTTTGGAGGTGTTAGAGCTACAGGGAAAACAGAGGAATCTCATCACCAGAGCCACAAACCTAAGCAGTGATCAAGACTTTGGGACCATAAATCTACAAGGTCTCATGGAGTGATGTGCTGGTACCATTGATAGATAGTTCTCATATCCAGAGAGAGCCATTGTGCACTGGCAATATCCAGAGTAACTTGCTCAGAGATTTCTGAAACAATGAATGTAGTTTCTCCTTATTGTTTTACTTGTTTTTCTGCACTGGATTGAGCAATAGGGAACTTACATGAAAGACGGAGTTCATATTCTGAGACTGAGGTAGACTGATAGGGCAGAAGTAAGGTGTGATGTACAGAAATGGCCAGAAGAGTCACAAAGGCAGTCCATATCTATTCCTTTCCTTCACTCAAATATCCCTGACCCTGGTCTCTGTAAAAGCCAGGGTGTCTGCCTCCTGAAAACTTGAGACCAATGGAGGGACAGCTATTAAGTTAACACTGAGCAAAAGTATAGGATTGACTAACTTAAACCAGCAGACTGGGTCAAAGGAAACCTTTGAGGTAGTAATGATTAAAATGGAACATGAATGATTAAGACTGATTAGGAGACAGAAAGAAGACAGAGAGGTCACATGCAGAGGTCCTATGGAAGGAAGAAAGTTGGTGTGTTAAGGGCACCACACAATAATGCCGATATCAGACAACATGTTAAATAAGAAAAGGGAATGTCTAAGTCCAAAGATTTTTAGTTTTGTTAAGTTGCTTTTTCTCAAACAAGGAGATGACAATTCCTGATTATTCTAGGTACTGAGACGTTTAGAGTTCTAAATTAGAGGTGGCAATATTTACTAAAATTTGAAAGCATTTACCTAAAATCTTGAGGGATTTGGAGACAACTAAATTATTTATACTCACATTGGGGTTACTTTAATTTCATGTTGAAGAATTATTCTGAAATCCTTGAAGTTTGGAAACAGATCATAATTTCACCACCAGATCTACACAGGATAGCTTTCAGTAAGAAACCATAGCAAGTTAGCCCAAACTGCAATCAGATTTTTCTAAAGAAAAGTGCATAATGACATGCATAGATGTTATCAATTATGAAAACTCCACCTTAGCTTAGGCTTGTTCCTAACTAGTTCTTATTACTTCAGTTAACCCAGATCTATTCATCTACATCACAGCTTGGCTACCTTTGCTCTGTACTTACCATCCTGCTTCTTCTGTGCCAGGTTGGCGACTCCATCTTCCTTCCTCCCAGCATTCTTTCTCTACCCGAAGGTCCTGCCTATCTCTCCTGCCTAGCTATAGCTATCTGCTGTTCAGCTTTGTATTACGCCAGTCATAGCAATACATCTTCACAGTGTACAAAGAGCCACAGCACCAACCGTCTCTGATTCTATTTGGTCTTAAAATGTGAGTAGGAGAACAGAGCCCTTGGTAGAGGTTCAAACAGAAAAGTATCACCCATATGCACTTAGAACTTAGAGACCACTTTTCCCTGAAAAGCTGCAGTTTCTTTAACTTAAAGTCACATTTATTACAATAAAGAAAAACTATTCAAAAATGTTCAGATAGCTTTATATACTAAACTAAAATTTAAAATATGAAACTAAAAATAGCAACATTCATTTTGGTTTAACAAATTACTGCAGACTTGTAACTTAAATGGTATAGAATTTTTCTTACAGTTTGAGGGATAGCAAAGTAGATACCCAGATATGAAATGCTAGTAACTCCACCAAAGGAGCCATTTCCATGGCTTTTCCAGCTTTTAGAGGCAGCCCACTTTTCTTGGCTTACAGCCTCATCTGTCTTTAAGGCATCAGGGAACTTTTCTGTGACTTTGATGGCTCTGCTGCTTTCTCACAGAAGATGCTCATGATCTCATCCGGTTTATCTGGCCAATCCAGGATCACCATTTCATGCCAGGAGCCTTAATGTAATGACATCTGAAGATAATAAGTTTGGAGCATTAGAATATTTCTTTGGAGATGGGAATATTATTCTGAGAGAGAGAGAGAGGGAGGGAGAGAGAGAGGAGAGAACTCTAAATTTTAAATAAAAAATGAATGTAACACAATTAGTATTGTAAGTTTAATCTTCCAGTTGATAAAAAGGCCAATGTGTGTTACAGATGGCAAAATGACTGCAATACGATTATGGAGAGTTAAAATATTGCAGAACAAAGCTAAACTATCTTGTGCTATTTTTAGTCCCCTTTGGAAGCCATTCATTGCCCACCCCACCCCCACCCTGTGTCTGACCTAAAACCCTCATGACTGTTGACTATCCAGACTTTAAAGTATATTCATAGCAGGTCATTAGCTCTCACTAACTCAAATCTAGGAAATCCACCAGGGAACTTTGCTGAACACTACATGCCTGATGTTTCCACCAACATATATTAAAGGTGTCTTCATTTGTAACTTTTCTTGTTCCATCATTTTCATCAAAGTGTTGTCACATTGGAACATGGTATTTTGGGTAACCTGGATCTGTGTTCCTGGGCCACTGTCACTCACATTTGGCTTCAGAACAAACTTATTCCCTTTGAAGTAAGAGTTATATTAGAAGGCTGAGAGTTATCTTTTAAAAAGCAAAATTAGTTATTTAGAAGACAAACACGTAAAACTACTTTTTAATTCAAAAGGAAGAATTGCATCCACATCTTCAAAGCTGACTCCTGTTTGTCACAAAGGAAAGAAGGAAAGGAGTGCCGACCAAAGAACTGTGAACACAGGGATGGCACTTAGGAATTGCAAACATAGTCAAGTTATCCTTATGCATGAAAGCAAAAATGGAGATATTTTCAAATATGTAAATGTCAGAACACATATGTTATAGACCGACTGTTTGTGTCTCCCCCCCGGATTCATATGTTAAATCCTAACATCCAACGTGATGGTATTTGCGAAGCAGGTTCACTGCGCACTGGTTCCCAGCTTATCTAAGTCTGGTGAGACAGAACACCCACACACATAACAAGTTATGCGAAGCAGATTTATTACTTACACACAGGCAGCAAGGGACAACAGAAGCCTAGAATTCCTTGAGAGCAGCTTTTCCAGCTCAGCAAAGCTGCCTGGGGGATAGGGAGGATCAAAGGCACGTGCTTCACTTGCCCAGCAGCTGAGGGTCTCCCTCCCCACAGCAGTCGATCACGTGCTTCACTTGCCCAGCAGCTGAGGGTCTCCCTCCCCACAGCAGCTCATGCAGGCTTTAAGAACCCAGAGTTGCAGAGTATCCTGGGTTAAAGCACCTCACGTGGGACATCCTGTTTGGAGCGGGGGAGAAGCAAAGCCTGGGCTATATTGGCAAGCTCCTGGCATCTTAAGATGGACCTAGGGCTTCCTACAGCCTACTCCTGTCTCTCTCCTTCTCTCCCTTCCTTGCCTCTCCCTGTGAATGGAGACTGCTCTTTGGTTCCTGGCCACTCAGACCTGAATGATCACACAAAACTTTATTAATTATATTTCTATTTGGCCAATCGCTTAGGTATATTCCTGCCTAACTCTTATATCTCAAATTAGCCCATTTCTATTTATCTGTGTATTGCCACAAGACTGTGGCTTCC
>JAQHUG010000106.1:3297359-3311757 GCA_028555095.1 Dicrostonyx torquatus | reverse complement strand
AAAAAAAATACAAACACATCTTTACATAGTTAAACAAATACAAACACATCTTTACATAGTTAAACACATATTCTATTCCACAATAATAGTGGAGCGTGTAGCTTCTCAAGTCTTGGAAGACAGACCATAAAAATAATGTGGGGTCAGAAACAGGGTTGAGTTTAACTCTCTTCAGCCAGGCAGGACCCACAACCTCCCCAAGCTGTGCTGAAATCTTACCACAAGTTAAATCCATAAAGTCACGTGGAACACACAGATTCAAAGCATAACAAATGATAACTTTAGTTGAGATAGCATGTGAGGACAAATGCTATGTTGGTTTTACTGGTTAACCATTATGACACTTTCTCTTACACTAAAATTAATAAACAATTAGTTTAATCACGTCTCACAATATCATTTCTGCATAGATTGAGGGCTTGTAATCAATGAGTGTGATCACCTAATAGGAGATAACTGTAAGGATATCACATTGATTAGAGCTAGGTCTAACCATATAATATTGATAATTCGTATAACTGTTATCCAATGCCAAGCTTTGGTAGTTTGTCTTTTTAAGAAAAAAAAAAGGACAATGGGCTACAGAGTAAATCACAATGTAATATGTTCCCATGTTTCTTCACTAATTTTAAGGACCTATATCAAATTTAGCACTGATAAAAATGAAAATTCTCTAATTAGTAGAGAACTGTCTTTGCTAATATTAGCTGGTTCTTACTATGAAAAAATGGGAACACTATGATATTATTATTTGTAGTTAACAGTTCTTTTATCCTCTGAAATCATTATTAAGGTGATAACCTATGGTATAGGAAAATTTAGGCAAATTGAGAATATTTTAATTATAATCTAAAATTAATATGAATATTTTACACAATCTATGTTGTAGAAAGTATTGTGTGCATATATGTCAAAGAAGGCTTATATCTACTTCCTAGTTTTACAACATAGAAAGGAATTCCTTAAAATTATTAGTTAATTAAAAAATAGTTACATAGCTAGCATTGAAAAAATTTGGCCTATGTCAGTATTACATAGTTTATTAATAATTGAAGTATAAAATGTATTCTTTGTTGGGCGGTGGTGGCGCACGCCTTTAATCCCAGCACTTGGGAAGCAGAGGATCTCTGTGAGTTCGAGGCCAGCCTGGTCTACAAGAGCTAGTTCCAGGACAGGCTCCAAAGCTACAGAGAAACCCTGTCTTGAAAAACCAAAAAAAATAAAAAAATAAAAAATAAAATAAAATGTATTGTTTATCATCAAGTATTCTACCATTGCTACCTAATTGCAACATTTCATGGTTTTAGTAGATGTGTAAATGATAGCTACTAATAAATCTGGACTAAAGTTATAGAAATACATTTTAAATGAATATGGGCTATCTGCTGGTGATGATTAAATCCTCATTAATGGCAGTCAAAGATCAATTTGCCATTTTGTTTCTATACTAAAATGTTTGACATTAAGGAACAGGAATTTGAACAGCTCCACCCCCACTCCACCTTTGGATTTTGTTGTTGTTTTGGTTTCATTTTTTTTCACCTAAACTAGAAATAAAATTATTTTTACGAACAGCAGAAAATAGAATATATCTGATTAAATCCTTCTATTTTCAAAAAGGTTATTCTTTCATTTATTTTAGTTTGGATTTATTTCTCTCTAGTTTGGACTTGTAAAACCTTACACATTTTACATTTTCAGGTTTTGACATGTTTCATTGAGCTTCTTGTCACATAATACAGCAGGAGATTTAGATGTTTTATTTTTTACTTTCAATCTTCCAGTATAATGGTGACCAGACTATTGAGTGTCTTTTAGCTGTAGCACACAGAGCACCTTGAGCTAGTAAGTAGAATTTCCCTCTTGAGATAGACTAAAACGTATATGGTCTTCATCCCTGGTTCAAGGCTCAAAACACCTAAAGCCCTTGGAATTTCCCGACTGACAGTTGTCTTCTGTTTTTATAAGAGTGTAGTTTGAAGAAGGCAGCTCCAGGGGAAGGGTCACTGCTTGGTGCACTGAGGATGGGGTTTGGAGAGGGCAACTCCAGGGGAGATGATGCTGGGGTGCTGATGGTGGGTTTCCCAAACATCCCAGACATTTTGGGTATGTATGGATGCTGGTAGGGCTTCCACCTAAACATTCCAGACTCCTTGGGTATAGAGGCACTGATTCAAGTCTGGCTGCTTCCTGCAGGCGTGAGAAGATGGGAGGGAGAGTCAGTGGACTCATTTTCAGCAGGGACTATGGGTAAGAAGCATCCAGCTAACTGCCATCCTGGAGACCTCAGACATCTTATTCCTTGAGAGAGCTGAAAAGGTAGGTTTCTAGGAGGAGGAGAATAGATTGTTATCATTGGCTCTACGAGTGTGTCTAGCCATAGAAAGGGTGATAGCTGCCAGAATGAACAGAATGGAGAGTGTCCTGATTGTGCAGAAGAGGCAAGGGTGAATAAGCAAGACAGGAAAGAAGATATTACCTTTATTGGGGTATCTTGGAAAACCAGGTTCAAGCTGCTGGGTAAGTGTCTGCTTGAGCCTGGAGAAGTGGCGAAGTCCCAGGATCTGGTGCAGGTGTTGACATTATCTGGAGGGCCTTCTGTGGGTTTGCTTGGCCCAGGCAGGAGAAGTGAACCTCCAAAATATGCTTGAAAATGGGTGAAGTCAATATAGACTTCGGAGACTGATGGTAGTTTCCATCAGGTCAGATTTCATGACATAGTAGCAGAGCTCTCTTTTCCCAGGAACCTGCAGGTATCTGTAAAACAACTGGACCAGATTTACCTCTTGGTGTCATAGCAAAGGACTATGTGTTAAAAGGTATGAATATTTTCAGAAGACAAGAGGAAATTTAAAACTCTGAACTTCTGAAGTAACATCTGAAACCAGTTTCTCCTGTACTATGAAGCCTGTGAAAGAGGCACACCTGTCTGTTCTTTTAGCAAGAAAATTAACTAATGAACTAATGAGCTACCAGTACCCTAGTCATCAAATACTGTCAGATAGATACGAGAGGGAGACGTAAATGAGCAGAAGTGAGACAGTTTTCTAGCTACCAAAGCAATCCCAAGTCTCTCCATGATCTCTGGAAAACACAATCGCAGAAGTGCTTGCCTTAAGCTGCTAAACCCAGGAGGCCTGACAGATTTTCCTATGGGGTAGGGATCAGTCTACCTCTCTTGGCAGGATGAGATGACCAATTCCCCTAGTGCTCTGTCATCCAGTCCAGGAAGGGTCTAGGCAGCTGCGGTGAAATGCAGTTTTATTGCTGTGTGGCTGGATTTGCCACATCCAAAGCAACCTGTCTTCTTAGAGGAGCTACAGGATGCTGCAGGAGCTGGCATGTCTCTCTATCACAAGAAGCTTTTTTGTTAAATGCCATACTCTCAGATCTGTAAAAGCGCTTGAGGATTGGGGTATCGTTAGATGTCAGGTATATCTAAATTAGACATATAAGCTAAATTTGGACACAGTTTACCCAATCAGTTACAGCTTACCAGTGTTAGTAGAGAATCTCTAGCTTGGAGCCCCATTTCAGAACCTGTGCTTAGCATCCCAGCATCATCTCCCCAGAGCTGTCTTCTTCAAACCCCACCCTCAATGTGCCAAGTGATGCCCCCTCTCCTGGAGCTGCCCTCTTCAACCTCAACCCCTGAGAAAGCCTGCCAATAGTCAGCCCCTCCTGAGGCTGTTTAAGATCACAGCAATAGGCTACATAAGACTATGTAGCCATATTTGCCATGTGATACCAATTGTAGCCTCCTGAGGATCACCCAAGAGTGCTTTGCTCAGATTAAACCTGGCTTTTTAAATTCAGTTTGATTGGCTTATTACATTGGTGGCTTTGGTGGATTCCCATTAACCAGGGATTCAAAACTTACCACTTTGGTGCCAAAACCAAATAGAGTTGAGTTTTCCCGAAAACCGTGTTGCCATAGAAAACCACTCTTCCTTCCCTGCAGCCAGCCAGACTTGCTCGGTGAGCTACCCAGTTTCATGCCAACAGCCTTTAAAGGGATTCCAGAATCCCTTCTGACTTCCACTTTACCTGCCCCCAAGACTCTGCAGTGCCAGGCCACTAGCATGTTCCGGGGCAGAGACGGTCTGCCTCTTGGGATTCCTTGTATGGGAGACATTCCACAAAGGAGTACCCCAAACCTCCTACCATTTTGACCCCAGGCTGTCTTGGAGAAAAGTCTGTCATGTCTTCGGGTCTCCAGCTAAGGGCTTGTGAATGGATACTTCTGGGTCCAAGTTTGCTCTCCAAACACCCTATAAAATTTATCCAAACTAGGGTTATTTCACTGTAGATTTGAGCTACCCTGGCCAGGTTCATGAGCATTGCCTTCCTGCTCCCTCTCCTCCCGCTGTCTGTCTGTCTCAGGCCTTTCTCCCTGTTCATGCTTTTACCTGAGGGCAATCTCCTTGCTTCTCTGTCTGCCTGTATTTCATGCTTCCATCCAATTTCTCTCCCAGTTTCACTCTAACTTTGCCTTTGCTTCCCTGATGTTTGATCCATCCACGCTGGGATTCATGCCCAACACATGCCTGTTCACTCCCCTCCCCCAACATCCTGGAAGACCCGCAGCTTAAACTGCAGTCAGCTGTGTCCTCCACATGGTTCCTGTCCCCTTGCCAAGTGCTCCCATTGGTCCTCGGTTCCCATATGTCCCCTCTCCCATACCATGCTGCCTCTTTTCCCTCCTATGTTCTCTTATTGGCATACCTTTGGCAGGGCCCACTAACAGGTGTGCACCTTCACTTTGCCCAGCAGGCTTTCCTGGCATTTGGTCTGCCCATGTGGGGACTCTTTCCATGATGGATCCATACCCTCTTGCCTGTTCTGCTGTACTTTAGTTCTTCCTGCCCACTCCACCTATACCAAATCCATTTTCCTTGTTTGTTCCTGCCTGCTTAGTTTCCCTCTGTGGCACCTGTAAAGAGAATTTCTGTCCCACCTGGTCCTGCAGCCATTCAATTACGAAGAAACACATAGAAGCTTATATTAATTATAAACTGTTTGGCCTATTAGCTTAGGCTTATTATTAACTAGCTCTTACAACTTAAATTAAGCCATAATTCTTGTCTATGTTTGCCACGTGACTTGGTACCTTTTAAATGTGAGATATTCACATGTTGCTTCCTCTGCATCTGGCTGGTGACTGACTCTGCCTTTTTTCTTCCCAGAATTCTCTTAGTCTGGTTGCCCCACCTATACTTCCTGCCTGTCCAATCAGCATCTTATTAAATTAATATGAGTGACAAATCTTTACAGTTTACAAGAGCATTTCCCATAGCATTTTCTCCATGCTCTGGGCAGAGGGCTGCCCCAAACTGGCAGGAGCTGTTACAAAATGTCCTTTCATTCTTATGGTTTCCTATACCATAATTTTAAGTTGGTCATCTGACATGGTTTCCCATGAAGAGTGTTGTTCATCCTTTTTGTTGAAGTTTTGTTTCTGTTAAAAGTCCTGTCTGCTTCTTATATATGGACAGAAGTGGGTGAATAATATGTGGCCACATGTTTGGTTGAATGTCTGACTTTGCGTGTTCAGTGTATTTTGCCTCTGGACTTCACTAAATTTGATATGAAGACAAAAAATTATTCTATACTGCTCTACCTCAGTATAAAGAAAAGCATCTTAAAATTTGGTATGCTTAAACTCAAAACTGGCAACTCTAAATGAAACTGCTCTGAAAAAGTACAAATACTTGGCCAGCAACCATCTTGGTAAAGGTCAAAACAGAAACCTTACCGACATTTTTACTAATGGTAACCGTATGCACTGGCCCCAACAAGGAGACATTCTGTCTCTAATATACTATGGGTTAAGATATGTTTCTGTGCAATCATTCCTGTCCTGTCCTAAAAATAAGGTTTATAAAGGATAGGATTTAAAGCAATGCTGGTTTGCTGACATTCTGATGTTGCACTCCTGCCTTCATGTGCAGGAATGAATCTTGCTGGCAGCCAGATGTTATAATTTAAGAGTAAACCCCTTGATATTGATTTAAAACACTAAATTGTTTACAATGTTAAGA
This sequence comes from Dicrostonyx torquatus, assembly GCA_028555095.1. Lineage (NCBI taxonomy): Eukaryota > Metazoa > Chordata > Mammalia > Rodentia > Cricetidae > Dicrostonyx > Dicrostonyx torquatus. Next base: position 3,305,716 of record JAQHUG010000106.1, on the reverse strand, counting down.
TTTGGTTTTGCCTTCTACAGATAAGGGTTATGATAAGGTCTCAGGACCACAACTGAAAACTTGAGACTGAAATATTCCTCCTAATACTCTTGCTTTCACTTAACATTGGTAAACTATAGAAGGGCTGAGGAGGGTCCCTAACCCCATACAAGAATTGATGAAAATGACTTTTAAAGTTTTTAATACCCAAAAAGAGGCAACTGAGTCTTCCTGACAGACCCAGCTGCAGCAGAAGGCTATACTTAGAGCCCATGCCTTGGCAGCTGCCATGAGGCCACGGGGGCTACCATAAGTGGGACAAGGGAAGTTGACCATGAAGTTCCATCCTGCTGGAGCTCAGGCCAAGTCAACTCCACCAGGAGCCTGCTTCAAATGTAGCCTGTGAACACTGGTCATGGTATTGTCCTGACTTGGCGAGACCATGCCCCACCAGCCGACAGCCTGGACAATGGAAATCAGAATGTTCCAGTGCGGGTTCATCCTCTATGTCATGCCACGGAGGTCCAGCTTCACCAACACTGATCAGCCTGTCAGAGGACTGAAGGGACCCAGACTTGGTGACTCCTATTGTCCTCTCCAAGCATAGGGAGATGCTGCAGGCAGCAGATATATTCATTGACTTGCTACTGGAGCTGCTTACTCTTTTAATCACACTTGGGTCCCACAATACCCTTGCCAAATTCTGTCATGCGGTGTATGGGACCCTTACCTTCCCACTTAAGACCCTGCCGCTTCCCTGAATTCTTGCACGGTGTTACCTCTCACACTCTTTCCTAGTCACACCTGCCCTCCCTGCACTCCCTGGGGGGACAGAACTCCTCAAGCACTAGGTCTTTCAAACGCTGATGAATAGTGCTTTCCTCTGTGATTCTTACCACTCTTTTGGCTGCCAAGCTCCTGGGCTATCCATGCTGGTAACACATCTCCAGACTCAAGCGGGCACCTATTCAGGATACTTGGTCTGTCCAGCAGCTGGGACGCTCCACCCTCTGGTTTTCCAAGATGTCACTGTGAAGGGCCTGTCTGCTCTTCTTCCTGGTACACTCATCTTTGTTAGTACAGCTAGGACAGGTGTTAATGACCTATTTTTTTTTCCCCTAGCAGCTTGCCTTTTCTGCCTCCTCAAGAAACAAATGCTGGAAGTCTCTAGGATGGCAGTTAACCAGATGCCTTTCCACCCACACCTCCTGCTGAGTGTGAGCCCACTGACTCCCGGCTCCCCCTCCTCACTTTGTCCCACACCCACAGGAGCAACCAGAAATGAACTGGCGTCCATATACCCAAAGAAAATGGATTGTTGTTATGGAAGCTTCAACCCCAATCCCTGGCATCCATATACCCAAAGAGTCTGGACTAGTCTGGTGAGCTCCTGCCATCCATATATACCCAGAGTCTGGACTGTTCTGGTGAGCCCTTGGCATCCATATACCCAGAGAGTCTGGGATATTCTAGTGGAGGCTTCATCCCAACCCCTGGCATGCATATACCCAAAGAGTTTGGGATGTTCTGGTAGAAGCTTCATCCCAAGACCCCTCGCCATCTCTTTCCAAATCCTACCACATCTCAGAAAGCCTGCCAAATGATGACTCCTCCTCCAGAGATGCTCCGGATCACAGGGTATTTAAACTGTCCCCCTCCATGAAAACAGCCGCATGGTTTTCTGGTCTCTCTTTTCTGTCTCCTCTCTGGGGGGGCTGTAAAATCATCCATAAGCATCCTATCTATTGAACCTGGACTTTTTCTAATTCAGTTTGATTTGGTCTGATTTGGATTACTGCATTGGTGGAGAGGCTTATCGGGTACAGAAACTTTTCAAATGCGTTAAACGTGGATGTAAAGACAAATAGGAAACAACAGAAATTTCTAGGAAATAATATTATTTTAATACGTGTGATAGTTAATCTTGGTTGCCAACTTGACACACTTGGTAAAAGGAACTTCAGTTAAAGAATGGCTTCTCTCAGATTAGCTGTTGGAGCTCACAAGACAGACCAGTAGGCAGATCCACAGCAAGTATATCCACATGGAGAGCCCATTTCAACAGAGCTGAGGGAATACTTGTTTTTTGATGGTAGCTGTCAAATCTGTAAAAAAAAAAAAAAAAAAAAAAAAAGACAGGCACTGAGCAGGAAGGTAACATGCCCTACCTTTACTAACAAACAGATATGGGTGTGGGTTCAGGGATGTTTAGTAACTTTAGCTAATGCTTTGGAATGTCAGATATTGCCCCTTGGATGCTGGCTTCTTCCTGGGTGGCATCACATGTTCTGGAGTACTTCTTTGTTTTGATATGTCTATGGAATTTTTTAACCACGTCTTTAAAAACTAAAAGGCTGGTAGAGGTTGCCCCTTCTTCTCTTCTCATTGTTTCTTAGCAAAGAGAAATAAAGAACATGTAGAGGTAACGTACATGAGTTGACTTTTTCCATTTTACCCTCAGATTCAATTAGCCAAGTTTTCACTTGCTATAGTGAATCTTAGCTGATGCCTGTGTGGTTGCTGAGACTGGCATTCAAGACCCCTGATAATTAGCCTCTGGGCATGTCTGTGGCATATTTTCTTGGCCTCTAGTTGATGTAGGGGTCCAACCTACTGTGTGGGATGTCATCGTTGGACAGGTGATCATAAGCTGTATAGGTGAGCAAGCTTCAGGTGGCAAACCAGTAAGTACCATTCCTTGAGGATTTCTGCTTTAGTTCCTGCCTCCAAGTTCCTGTCTTGAGCTCTAGCCCTGACATCCCTCAGTGGCAGCTAGCAACCTAAATGTTGGATTAACGTCCCCAGGATGCTTTTGGTCATGGTGTTTGTCACAGCAACAGAAACTAGGACAAGAAGCATCTGTGCTGTGCTCCTTATATTTAAAAGATATGGACACTTGGAGTAGTGGAAGACGAGTTGGTCTGAAAGGTTGAATGCCACTAAAAAGGAGGTACAGAACCAACATTTGAGACAATAAAGCCACCCAGTTAAATAAAGCTTGCACAGAATACAATGTGGGGCATTACAGGGGAACAAAATGACTCATCTGAGTGTTAGAAGACATTCTAGACCTAGTCATTGTGTTATTTCAGAATCAAAAATAAGAAGAAAAGCCTTTATTAATATATGCTGTAAAACCACACTGGCTATGGTCATACACAGAGATGAAGGGGAATGGTCTTGGCCATTTCGGCTTAAAGCCACGCCCCGCCATTAGCTAATTATTCCCCCCCCAATTAGCTGTTAATTAATTAATGGGGCTGGACCACCAGGTCCCAAGAGGTATAAAATGATAGGTCCACGTGGAAAGCACTCTCTCTCTGCGGATCGCCAGCCTGCCTGCTTCTTTGGAGGAGCTCTGTCTGGTACAGTAACCTGTGTGTATTTTGCCCCTAGTAAACTGTGTGTCTCAAATAAACATCTACACAGAGAAAAAGGTACAGAATGGTCTGTGGGCTTGGCTAAGTCCCCGGTATTTACTTATTTGCTTTTTTGTCTAAATACAGTAATGTGTGTATTGCCTACATAATAATTCACTGTCTAGTAAAATAAATTCATAGATTACATTGTCTTAAATCATGTTTTTTTTTCTCACTATTACTATTGATAAAAACTCATTTATTCACATATGCCAAAGGCTTGGCTACAAAAATTTAAGTAAAGATTTTCCATATGAGTAGTTTCAGGGACTTTTGAAACTTTTTACAAAAATTTAAAATATGGCTGGTGAGATGGCTCAGTGGGTAAAAGCTCTTTTGTACAAGTTTGACAGCATAAATTCAATCCCTGCAACCCATGAAGAGAATTGATTCCTGAATGTTGTCCTATGACCTCTGAATGCATGACATCCATAACACACACACCACACACACACACACACACACACACACACACACTAAAAGGTTTTTTAAAAAATAAAATGACACCACACTTTGGTTATCTTAAAAAACAATTGTGCATTGAATGACAGAAATTTATTCGTTAAATATAAGCAAAATAAATCTGTCTAATTAGTTTATACATTGTATCAGAAAGTACTAAACCAATGTTTTGAAACAGGTGGGGCATATTCAAATGAGACCTATTCAATTGCTACAATGAAAATCACTGTATTATTACAAATTTTATAAGCAATGTTTTACAGCATAAAGAGTTTTTGTTTTAATGTGTAAGATGGATTATTGTTTAAAGTGCGCATCCTATATTTATTGTGTGCTTTCTAGATGTCTGCCTTTGTATGTATTTTGTGACATAGTATACGTGTATGGTTTTAAATGAATAAATAGAGATTTACTGTGCTGTGAAACAAACCAACTGTGACTTACTTCATTTCAACTCAGGGACACTGACCCCTTAGCCAGACCACCTCATAAATCATGCCGATGATGTTTATAAGGGAAGACAGTGGAGAAAGCCTACTTCATAAAGCCTTTTAGCAAGATAGACACTGTCGGCCTGAATTGCTTACTGTAAATCAACCTGCAATTCTTAGATTTATGGATATGGCTTGCTGAAGAATAGACTATGATAACACAAATATATTCTCTCTGTGTAACTGAGTGTGAAAATGGTACATCACAAAGTAAAATGCTTTTTTGAGAAAAGTAGTTTCCACAGCCAGGGTTCAGAACCCACTTGCCATCTCAGCTCAAATTGCTCTGTGAGAACATGAACCTTTTTGAATGCTTTGATTAAAGCATGCAGACTTTTCCAGAATGAAATATGTCATCTTGTATTGTTTCTTGCTTACATCCTTAAGCATTAGTACAATTTTTTACTGTATCTTGGAAGTGTCTATGGTTAACCTGAAATGAATATTCTGTGAAATTCAAACCTCTGGATGAACTGGTAGATCAGATTATGCTGCTGGTCTTATAGGAGCTGTCTTATAGGAGCTGCAAAACCAGGACAGTGGACACCATAAAAGAGAAACCCTCAGGTAGTTGCAAATAAGTGTTTAGAAGAACAAACGAAAAATTTATTTTTGTAGAAAAAGCAATTATATACTAATAGAACATGAAGAAACTTTCATGTCAGGTGCATTATCTTTTACAAGTGACAGACAAAGCTCAAGCTGATATAACATGATGAGGAACTTTGAAGTTCATGTTTAGATACAATTGATAACTGGTATCATATATAATATGATCAGGAAGAAAGTGTGAAAGCATATGTAATATGATCAGAAAAAAGAGTATATGAGGCCAATCAGAAGTACCAATGACAGAGGTGCTCATAGCTCATACTACAACTCTGAATGGAATGATCAAGGAAGGTCTGGGTAGATGGTTGAATAAAAACATAGTAGCTTGTTTCAACCCTAACAAAAAAAAAATAAAGCCCAAAGTTGTTTTTTTTTTTTTTTAGAAAATGTCTCCTGTAGACCAGGCTGTTTTTGAATTCAATATGCAGCTGAGTATGACCTTGGGCTTCTGAGATTCATGCTTCCACTCTGTACCCCATACTAGGACCATAAGCATCTTCACGCTCAGTCTTTATGCAGTGCTGGAGATCAAACACAGGGTCTTGTGTGTGCTAAGTAAACACTTTTCCAGTTGAACTACACCCCTCGCTCAAGCCAAGAGGGTTGGAAAGAATGATTCTCCTGCTGGACAGTAACAATCACAATAAGCAATAACCTCTCCCAAAGCCCCCACAATCATTTCCAGAACACAGTTCTGCAAGAACAGCTTCCCAGTAAGTGTCTACATTTTAACTGTGGCCCAGTATCACCTATGTTATTTATTAATCTAGGACTACTGTTCCAAGATACCTGATGCAATCATCTTCATTTCAATTTTTAAAAGCGTGTCCTTTCTTTCATACAGTCTTCTTGAACATGCTCAGTTATTTGGCATACTCAATGCCCTGGCATTCCCAGGGCAGTACTGTTATGTTCATATCTTATTATTCTTAGAAGAATCTCTCTGACTGCTATTGAGTTGAGAGCCAAACTGATATGTCTTGAAGGAGTTAAAGGAACAAATTTAATAATGTATGTGGATGAAATGAGGACATGGCCACTCCAAGGTATGGTTGAGGAGAAGCATTTTATTATAGATGTGAGGAAGAGTATAGCCAGAGACATCTGGAAAAATTCAGAGAAGTGTGAAAATAGGTAGTCTAAACATGGCCAGTACACTCAATTGGGTTATGGGGATGGGAGTGTGAAATAGGAAGAGAAAAGAGAGAGAGAAGAGGAGAAGGGGCATGAGATTCAAGAAAGAACCCAGAGCAGAGCCAAGAGAACCTAGAGAATGCATGAACAAAATGACAGGTTTTTAATAGGAGTCTGAAGCTGGGGGAAGGGAAGCAAAGTCCCTGGGCTGGAGAGGTTTAAGATGAGGATCCGGGGTGAGAAGAGCAGAGAGAACCCAAAGGTACTGAGTGACACTGGTGGCCAGTGAGGGCTTTGGTATACTAATAGTCACCACAGTTAGCTATTTATCCTGAACTTCTGTTAGACTTGACAATCTTGGGTTGGGAAACAGCGTTCAGATAGACAAAACAGCTCACATGAAAGAGAGATGGTGGGAACACACCTTTCCGTTCACTGACAGTTAATATAGTGGAGTCCAGCCAGCAAAAACAAATACCAGGAGGTTTATGAATAAAATAATACCCTCAAGTTACTCAGTGTGAGAAAGACAAAAAAATTATACACAGATGCATAAACAAAACAATATTTGTTTGAAAGCCAGTATGGATTAAAGCAAAAGTTAGTGGGTTAGAAACAGAAAACACATGGGTCTTAAATTTGTTTCCTCATAATTTTGTTGTGAAATGTAATATATAGAAGAAGTTTGTTAAGAAGTCAGTAGTACTGTTGAGGAATTGTCTGTTTTCTATCTTAGCATATTGCTTTGTGAGTTCTGAAGTTATTTTATTAAGTACATACAAATTTAGAAGTAATGTATTATATTGAAACATTTATCTCCAGAAGATGTCTCCATCTCCAGAGAAAATATAACCATGGTTTCCAAAAAAAGAAATAAAAAAAGATAGTTTTGCATCTAAACCAAGCAAATAAATCAAAATCCCCAGCCCCATGGAGTTTATTTTGTGTCCTCCTGAGCACAGGGCTTCCCCTGGAGTGCGGTTGATAGATCAGGATAACTCCACTGAAGAAAACCGGCTTTCCTTCTCCCTGCAGCTATCAATAGCAATAGCTTCTTAGTTGCGGGTGGGGCTTCGTGTCCACTTCCCCATGCGAACCTGTGCAGGTCTCGTGCATGTTGTTATGGTTTCTGTGATTTCACATGTGCACCTGTCCTGTCATGCCTGAAAATGCTGTTTCCATGGAGTTATCTACCCCCACTGAGTCTTAAAATCGCTTTGCCTTCTCTTCCTAATATATCCCTGATTCTTGATGGGGGGAGTAGATGGACACAACCTTTTTAGGGCTGAGTCCTCCAATGTCTTTCATTCTCTGTACGTTGTGGGACTCATCTACTTTGAGAAGAAGCCACGTTGGGAAGAGTTGAGTGATTCACTGATCTATGGATATAGTAATATGCCTTTATGAGTCAATTTATTGCTGTGTTCCTTTAGTAGAATAAAGTAGCAGTTTTTCCCTTAGGGCCTATCACCTATCTAGTCCAAGGCTCTTGGCCTCATTAAAAGTATTGGGTATAGGCTCCATCTCATGGAATAAGCCTCAATCCAGTTAAAAAAACAAAACAAAACAAAACAATCAGACAAAAAGCTGGTTCCTTACTCCCCTGACATTTGTGCCACTGTTGCACCAGGGGTTCTGTCTCACAGCTTGGTCATTGCTGTGACTGCGGGATTTGCAGGTGAGTGAGGCTTACAGCTACTTTCCTTCTCCAGCATTGTGTACAATACCTTCCTGCATTAGAAACAGCAGTCAGCAGGGGTGAAGCTGCTAACTGGGCACCACTTGAGCAAACCCTGTTTGATGACATAAATATGTGCTGTTGTCAGCAAAAGGATCCTACTATCAGGTTATGGAGAGTAACCAGTGGCAGCAATTGTTGTAAAAGACATTACCCACTCCCGATAGTGGGTTTTACTTGGTAGCACAAAATCTCTAGTTCGAGCACTGTTATATGGTAACTCTATTTAAATAATTTCTTGTGTATGTGTATTTTAGGAAGTTTCTACAGCAGTAAGTTTCTGACTGGCTTTTCAAAAGAGCTTTGTTTAGTGTTAATTATCCATAATTCCTCCTCTGCCCTGCCTTCCCATCCCCTCTACATTTAATCCTTTAGTCTAGTGCATTTTAACACAAGTCTTTTGATAAAGCATCCGTTTGTAAGTCTTGGAATTAATAGATGAATTCATTTTTCTATTAAACTCCTCACTACTAAATCTTAAAAGACATACATGTACCTGCCAGCATGCATGTGTGCGCTCGC
>JAQHUG010000106.1:3214790-3247440 GCA_028555095.1 Dicrostonyx torquatus | reverse complement strand
ATGACTGGAATAAAGGGACAGGGGAATTAAAAGGCCTATTGATGACTAATCGATGGCATAGTTAAAAAGGAGAAAGAGAAATGAAGTCTATCTGTGACTGACTCAGTGTAATCTCCTAGTGTAGTGAAAAAAAGTAGAATTCTAGAGGAAAGAAGCTTGATCATAAATTCAGGTTAGAAAAATTTATAATAGGTTAAATAGACTCATACTTCATGACAATAATAGAAATAATTTAGTGTATATGAAAATTAAAAGGTAAATGATACCTCAAAATTTTGTATGCTAGTTTAATGTTTCTTCCACATATATTCATAGGTGAGATTTCTAATTTCCTTTCTTTCATCATTTCGGGTTGCTTTTAATGTTACATTTGTGTTTTCATCATATTTTTGCTATTCTCTGAGGAAAATATATTTTAAAATATGGTCCATTTTGTAAAAATTAGAATATAGCCCACAGATCACTTAAACAAAATAGTTTTAAATAAATAATTCTATAGTATCTATTTTTTCTCTTTTCTGTGGTGCTGGGGATGAACCCGGAGCCTAGTACATGTTAGGCAAGCTCTTTGCCACTGAACTAAACACTTAGCCCATTCAATTTTATTTCTGTTTTTCTTTGAAATAGTTCTACTTTATGTTTCTTTCACAGCTATGTAATATTTCATATTTTTATAGAAGGTATTCATTTAAATTCTACTATAGGGAAACCCAACTTTGCCTTATTTAATTGTAGTATTTTATGTGAATATGAATCCATATACACATACTATATTATATATATATACATACATATATTTCAAAGGGTGCATTTAACATGCCCTTTGACATCATAATTGTGTAATCTTTCCTCCTACATTTAAATAAACTCATGTCCGAACTCCATCTACTCTTGTGAGATAAAGGATTTGGGGGAAAGTTGTAAGAGAGGAAGTGGAATGGAAGCGCGTCTGTCCCAAGGGTCAGTGAGTTTCTTTGATAGTGATGCTGAAGGACCTTGACCTTCGGACAGGGGATCTGTTTGAAGTTCCTAGGTGGACAATGGGGTTTCCAAATCAAAGCAGGCATGCTCTGCATCAGAGCAAGGGAAGAGGTTTCCTAAGCTGCTTAAGCATAACCCCAGCTGGTTCCTCCAAAGAAATCAGCTCCAGGCTTTTGCTCTTGCTATTTGCTGTACCCTTTCTGCTTTACATTTCACTTACATTTGATCTGACTTTAAAATCTCCTCTCTCCTGCTTTGCTCAGGTCTTCTTGAACCACTCTCTCTGCAGCCAAATCCTCTACCCCTGAGCTATACCCTCGAACCACTTGCTCAAAATTTTAAAAGGAAGTTTAGTTCATTTAGTTCACACTTTCGTTCTTTAATAAAATTAGCATATAAGATGATAATTTGTTTTTGGTGTATCATTCTCTCTCTCCCCAAAGTTTGGATATATAAATAATCCCCAGTTTCATGATTGTTATTTTTAAAATTAGTGCTGTGGATAAAATAAAAACTACAATTTATAAGGTATTTCATCCTGAATCCACACTTAGGCAAATGTATTTATGTTTTCAAGTGTTTGATTTGCAAACCATTTACTCTTAAGAATGAACCTCTTTAGTCCAGGTTTTCCTTAGCTGTTATGGGCTTCTCATTTTGTAGATTTAAATCTTAAGATGAGAAAGACTTTTAGTGCCTACTCTTTTATTTAGACATTTGTTTGCATTTTCTCTCATTGTGCATAGCTTTAAAATCCGTGCTTTTTCTTAACCTTTTTACCCTAATCTATACCACTTTATCCTCTTCTTTGTCAAAGAAGAAGCACTTACTTTGCCCATCTCTTCTTCATAGGATGATTCAAAATTTCTCTAGTTTGAACTTTTTGAACTTGGCTGTTCTGATGCCTCTCAGATTTGGCAGTTTTATTTGGGAGCAATTTCTTTCTATAGTATTTTTTAATCTAAAATCAGGGCTTATCATTTAATCTCTTCTTGTGTGTAAAATTTCATCATGATAGACCATCCGTGAACACACACGTACAAGCTCTCTCTCTCTCACACACACACAGAGCCCACATGCATCTTTAATTGGAAACATTTGTTTGGGGGAGGTAGCCATTGTGGCTGATGTAGACCTTTATGGGTAGAAGACTCATACACCCACCAATGACAAGATTGTTCAGATATACAGAGTAGAATGGCATGTTTGGGTTCAGAATCCTGAAGCAATGTTGGAAAGGAATTACAATGCATTAATCTCACAAGCAAAATCCTCCGTAGCCTCCCAACTCTCCTTTGCTTGAAATCAGTCCATACATTTATTTGTGACATTCATCCTGTAGTCACCCCATTTGCTGCTCCTCGAAAGACAGCAGGAAGTCAGAATAGAATACAAATATCTGTCTGGTGGGCCAGGATGAGAGACTGTCTTTTATAAGCTGTCAAGCACTGTGTTATGGACAGTGTGTAAGTTGAAAGACATTTATATAATCACAAAATTAAAATATTTGAGCTCAAAGAATAAAGCCACACATGTCAGGCTCACTGTAAAAAAAAATAAAAATGTATACCTATTGAAGAAAATAGACTTTATTTTTTTCAAATTGGATTATGTTCCACTTTTATGTCTGCTATGACGGTTTCTCAAAAATATTTAGAACATTTCAAATGTTCAATTAAACGTTTAAATGAATTTTGCATACTTTTGTATATGGTGAATAGTGGCTTAGGGAATATGTGGTTCTGATACTTCAATATTATTGCCAATTTGAATGTATGATTTTATTCATTTAATATTGTTTATTACATGAAAAAGGCATGTACAAATATGGTCCAGATTTCCCTTTTGATATGTTTTACTATAATGTAATTTGTTTGGTGTGTGTATCTGTGTGCATGCTATATGTATGTTATTTTATGTGTTTGTGTGTGCGTGTGCCTTGTACATGTGGAAAGCAGAGGACAACTTGTAAGAACATGTTCTCTTCCTGTACCATGTGAGTCGTGGTGGTTGAACTTGGGTCATCAGAGCTGATACAATAGCTTTTAGCCCTGAGCCATCTCACCATCCTCAGATTTCTTTTTACAGGTAAGCCACGGAGATGCTGTGAAGATGCTTATCCAAGTGCTCCAATAATGGTGGTGGTGGACTATACGCTACAAATGCTCCAGTTTCATCTCCGCTGTATCGATTGCCTCTCTTTAGATTTGTAATAATTTCTTGGGATTTTATTTTCCTGATTCTTAAAAAAAAGAAAAAAGAAAAAACCAACTAATGACTCCTGGGAAAAGGAGACTTAGTCTATCCTAGGGGGATAAGTCCTCTTATTGGTTCTACAATGCAGAGGGGTCAGTCCTGAAGATATATACACACAAATAACAAAAAAGAACTCAGCAGGTTGTGTGTGTGTGTATTATTTGCATATATATTTGTTCATACATGCACATACATATTTACATATACACATATAAAAACAATAATCAAACAAAAAGAAGCCACCAGCTTTAGATGGGGCCTGGGAAGGGTTTGGGGAATGGGAACTTGGAGGGACCAGAACTGGAACAAAGGGAAGGAGGAAAGTGATTAAAATTCTAATTTTATTAAAAAATGTTTTTGAAAAGCTAAAGAAACAGAGATTAGAAAGAAAACAATGTATTCTATACTGTTATTAAATTTACAACGAATATTCAAAATTGTTCAAATAATTTGCTGGCTTAACTCTTTGGTGTGGAAAAAAGATAACACACATTATATGAAATTATGTATCTCAATGTAATAACATTTACATTAATGGAAAAGTAGACGATTTGATCCATATATTTAGGATAAATATGTAAAATGGTCCTTATGATATGGTTCCTGATTTATAATACATATACACAGATAATTCCTCTTAATTGTAATATTTCTACTGGGTTATCACAGGGGCTTATGCTGATCATTCTTCACTGGACCCCAGGGCTGTCTGGATCATTAATTTGTCTACTGGGACAAATAAATGTCAGTTGAACAGATATTTCTCTATTTTATTACACTTAGCATACATTTAATATTTTTGTATATTCTTGGAGGGTCATTTGTACTTTTTTTCCTAAAAGATTCTCCACCCATTTTTCATTTAATAGATATTTTTTTAAAACATCATTCAGGGACACTATACCACTTTTCCCTCTCTCTTCTGCATCTCCTGCCTCTTCTCCCAAATTCACAATCTCTTCTTTAATTATTCTCTCTCTCTCTCTCTTGCGCGCACACACACACACACACACACACACACACACACACACACACACCACTGAGTCCACCTAGCTTTTCTTGTATGTACGTGTGTTCATACCACTTGAGATTAGACAGCCAATCTGGATGCTCATCCCTGAAAGAAACTGATTCCTACTCTCTCAGCAGAGGTCAAGCACTTGCAGCTTTTAGGGTTGGGAACATGGTGAACTTCCTCTGTCCACATTGGCACATCAATTGTTGTTGTCTCTGGGTTAGTCGTGTTCAGGTAGTTCAGATAACCACGTTGCTGAGAGTTCGTGGGTGCCGATTACCTGTCTAATGCAGAAGACACTGGTCTTTTGGCTCTTAGATTCTTTTTACTCCCTCATACACAAAGCTCCCGAGCCTTATATGAAGCGCTGCATTTCACTTGGCGTTGGGTACTCCCACTGTCCCTTATTCTCTGCATTTTGATCAGTTGTCAATTCCTGCAATATCCCTGATCCACTGCAAAGAGGAGCCTCTTAGATGAGGTAAATTAATCTTTAAGTCGAATGATAATCACTTAGAATTCAGTTAGAAATCATATTGATTTAAGAAAATGGCACTAGCAAATTTTCTTCTCAGCCTATGACCTCTCCAGGCATTGTTATTGGCTACAGGTCTACAGAACCAGGCATGAGTTTCTTTCCATTGGGTGGGACTTAGGTTCAATTAGGTAACTGTTGGTAGCTCCAAAACAGAGGTCTCACAAGTACAACATTGTGGATATTTTCTCATCTCCATCTCTTTTGTGGTTTTGGCTTCACACATGGGTAGGCAACCCGTAGAGCACTTTGTGGCATGATGAGATCTAACCCTCGGCGAGAGGCTTCCAAGTCAGCTCCAGCTTATTCCTTCAAGTCCTGTGTGAAGAAGGTGAAGCGTACAGCAACAGGGTCTTACCTTCAAGCTCTGGGCAGCAACCAATGACAATAGCAATAGTTTGTACTGTTCGGGAGTCTTTGCACGCCTCTGACAAGCAACTCAAAGGGAGGCTTTCCATGCTCTTCACTGAGCATTTTGTTAGATAGTTTATAACTCTTGAGGGCAACATCATCCCCATATACTTTTAACTTGGTCTTAAGTATAATTTCATAGCATTGATAAATATTTTGTTTTTTATTATTTTGTCTGTGTCTTGCTTTGTAGTCTCTCTAATTATTCAACCCTGGGTTATTTATTTTCTCTGAAAGTATATTTATTTAGTGTTGTTATATAATTATATAGCAGAGTAAATAATTTCCATATATCCATGTATGTGGTAAGAGTCAGAGGAGAATCATAGATGATAACATTGTGCAGGGAAAATTTTTAGTTTTTGAGCTGGATATTTTTTAAGTGAATCTAACATGAAGGCGTCCCCTAGGACTTGCAAAAAGAAAAATAAGGTGCATAAATAAACCAAATAGTTAATTCATGATATCGGTCTTGTGGCACTAAATAAATCTTCCAGTTGCTCATGCACTGAAAGCAGTTGTCTAAGGTGATCAGAGTGAGGTTTATTTCCTGCCCAGTACAAAAGGTTAATTCTGGGATCACTTTTTCTTCAACTGACTCACAATAAAACTGTCTGTAAATTAGTCGTCCAGACTATTAGAATACTCAGAGGACAGAAGAGGCAAGGGGGGAAACTGGCCCCATGATGGCTACCTTGGTTTACTGTACTAGGAGTAGCCAGAAACGGCTGCTCTAGTGCAGTCTTACTGTCTACTGCTGCTGCACGGTTAGTTCTTGCCATTTGCTGTAAGACTGGGGTTCTTGTCTTTTTACTGCTTCTGGAGGTATTCCCAGTGTCTCTACTCTCTCTCACCTGGGGGAGAAATACTAAAAACAACTTAGGAAATCAACAGCTTTGGTAGGCATTTCAAGTATTTTAAAACTGCAGTACATGTATGCCAATGTATTTTTCATTTACTAGATTAAGGGACCCATTAATATATACTGTGTGGATGTGACCTGATGAACTATGACCTGTCATAGTTGTGACAGGGCCTCTCTTTTCAGTCATCTAATTCAGGGTCTGTCCTCAGATTTTGTATCTCACCCACTGGCTATTGTCACAGACTAAGGGTGTGGTAATGTCTTTAAAACCAGTAAAGGTCAGGTCTAAGTCAGAGATATACAGTTCATTGTAAAAAAAAAAATACCCTCTTTAGAAATGTGAGAGGCAGTATTTACTAAACAGAAGGCAATCCTTCTTTCTTCAAAAAACTCAAGGAGACAAATTATAATTCAGCGATTGCTCAATAAGGTTAGAATCAGGCAAGGAAGGCACTAGTGAGACTAATGAAGGGTAGCTATTGTTCAGATGCTCCTATCACTAGTCCATTGCCAGATATGAAAATTCTGTCTTTGCACCTTTACTCCCTGATGGATAATAAGTGTATTTTCCCATCAGTTGTTTAGGGTGAGACTGGACAAATAAACATGTCCATAAGTTAAAATTTAACTTAACATGAGTGCTGCCATCTTGGGTCAAAATCATCATGATTGCTTTAGAGCAACTTGGTTAGTGCTTCCGCCCTCATTTTCCAGCACAGACAGCTAAGCAAGATCATTAGAATGAAATGTGGCACTTTGTGGCAAGCACAAGGAACATATCTGACGTTTTCGAGATTAGCTTGAGGTAAACCATGTCATGCTGACAACTTTATGTGAACCCCTGTGATTCCAACTGATCTTATTGCCACCTAAGATGTGGTTTTATCAATATGTCTCCAATAAATTGTATTCTGTGAAATCCTGGCTCTTTCTTCTCCTTTTAGTTTCCTGGCACCTTAGATCAGTTCTCCTACACAGAGTGGGTTATTGAAGAACAACAGCTCTTACCCTAACCTCTGGAGGAGTTCCCATTCTTTAAAGTGATCTGACAAATACTGTTTCATGTATGTGTGCTTATTAGTGTTGTATAGTTACAAGTTTTCAAGATATTCCAATGTTAATATACCATATATCTATGATTGAGTATTGATATGCTTCAAGATAATGTGCTGTGTATGTCTTTTAAAATACATGTAATGGGTCAAAGTTCATTTATTTAACCAAAAATGTGTATATCTGCTGTATACTCAAAACTATTAGGCACTTGAGACAGTGATTAGAAAGGCAATCCTTCTTCTCTGACTGAATGTATTCACAGTGAGGGCTGACTACTATGGATGTGTAGGACTGGAGAGAAGACTCAGTGGGTAAGAATACTCATTGCTTTTGCAAAGGACCTGGATTTAGTTCTCACCAATGACATGGCATCTAACAAACATCTATAATTTTAATTTCAGAGAATCCAACACCCTTTTTTGGCCTCTGTAGACACTGTATATGCATGTTGTACATAGACATATATGCAGACAAAACACTGCTGTGGGACAATGCTCTTGTATACTGTAAAGATGTATCACTCATATTAATTTAATAAGATATGATTGGTCAGTAGCCAAGCAGGAAGTATAGGTGGAGTGACCAGACTAAGAGAATTTTAAGAAGAGGAAAGGCAGAGAGTCAGTCACTAGCCAGACAAAGAGAAAGCAAGATGACAATACCTCACTGAGAAAAGGTACTAAGCCACGTGGTTAAACATAGGCAAAAACTATGGGTTAATTTAAATTGTAAGAGCTAGCTGAAAATAAGTCAGAGTTATTTTATAGGCCAAACAGTTCATAATTAATATAAGCCTCTGTGTGTTTCTTTGGGACTGAATGGGTATAGGATCGGGCAGGATAGAAACTTCCATCTACAAATGGTGCCAATTTGGGACAACTACATCCACATAAAGCCTTATGGAATTTGAGAAGTGAATCTAGGCATAAAGAAGCATGACTTCTTGGTAGAAACATTTTCTTGGGGTTTTATTCGCTAGAGGCAAGCAGAGGCATAGCTCCTTTAAGACAGGCTTCCTGACTTAGCATTGGCAGCAAAGCCATGCGGCTCTTTTAAGAGGCTTTGCTACCAAATACTTAAATGGTATTTATGAGCAGCCACTGGCATGCTTCTTGATGGTGACATGAACCTAGAAACTCCACAGAGTTGTAGCAATAAATGTGCCCCCCGCCAGTACATCTGTCATGAAACTAGACTCTCAGAAAGCCAAGGAATGGGGTGGCACCAGCCTGCAAAACTGCAGCTTTAATCCTAGCCATGCCACGTAGCAGACTAAAGACTCATGTGCTCAGAAAAAGACAGATATATACAGTAAAGACAGATTCAGAAGGAGAAAAAGACCTCTAAATGGGTTACAGTGTATTTAAAAGTATATGTAAGCTTGGGAGATAAAAGCAAAAGGGTAGAGAATGTGCTCTTAAAAACAGAAGTAGAAGAGCTGGGTGTGGTGGCGCATGCCTTTAATCCCAGCATTTGGGAGGCAGAGGCAGGTGGATCTCTGTGAGTTTGAGGCCAGTCTGGTCTACAAGAGTGAGATCCAGGACAGGCAAAGTTACACAGAGAGACCCTGTCTCAAAAACCAAAAGTTAAAAATAAAAGAAGTAGAGTAAAAACAAAATCACACAGAGAATCTGGATACTGTATGTTATTGTGCTGTCTTTGAATTGTTTGACTGCTGAGGAAGGAGCAACAACTGCTAAAAGACATTTGATTATAAATATTGCTGGATTAATCTAGCCTATATATTTTGAAAATGTCTTGATGTAAAAATTTAAGTCAAAAGATACATTACTTGGAGATAAGGTTTTGCTTTTGTTTCCACAGGAAATGAGAGGCTGTGGATTCGTTCTTGTTTAAGAAAAATAAGGTTTGATTGAGAAGACCCCCTGGAAAATCTCCAATGAGAAAAAATGGCCCAAATGATCCATTTCAGAGCACCTCTGTGGTAGTTTCTTCTGAGTTTTTCATCCAGAACAGCTTCAAGGCTGCTGGCTGAGATGATTCAACCTCACAGAATGCTCTAGTATTTTCTTTGGGTCCCTATAAGATTATTCTCCATAATATTATCAGTGCCCACAATCAGCAGGAAGTAACCTAGAAAAGTATGTCCACATTTACAAAAGATGGAGTATGGATGTTTGTCTTTGTTTAGGGTGTTGGGTGTTATGGATAATGACCAGAAAAAAGCTAAACAAAGGAGATTAGATTCAGAGTTCTTATTCTGAAAAGAAAAAAAAGGGGGGGGGAATGCAGTGGGACAATGCTCTTGTACACTGTAAAGATTTGCCACTTGTATCAGTTCAATAAAACATTGATTGGCCAGTAGTCAGTCAGGAATTATAGACGAAGTGACCAGACTAAGAGAATTTTGGGAAGAAGAAAGCAGAGTCAGTCACTGGCCAGACACAGAGGAAGCAAGATGAGAATCCCTCACTGAGAAATGGTACCAAGCCATGTGGTTAAGCATAGACAAGAATTATGGGTTAATTTAAGTTGTAAGAGATAACTAAAAAGTAATAGGCCAAACAGTTTATAATTAATATGTTTCTGTGTGTTTCTTTGGGACTAGATGGCTGTGGGGCCAGGCAGAACAGAAACTTCCATCTACAAAACACACAAAGGCATAAAATAAAATAATAATGAATATATCTTATAGCATTGTTTCATAAAGTAATAAGCTTCTGAAGAGAAAAAAAAGCCACTCACAAACTGAAGCAAAATAGAGGTGCTGTTTTAGAGAGTACCAGGATAGTTTTGTAGAACACTAAAGACTATACTGCAAAATCCATTAGACACTATATATTTTTTGCTGCTTCTGTGGTTTTGCTGTCTAACATGTTGTAATGATGGTAATATGAGCAAATCATTAGTTAATAAGCTGACAATCTCTCATCTTTGTTAAATGGATATAATCATTGATTGGTTATAAAAAGAATAAAACAATTATGTCCAAAAGCAATTGTTATATGAATACTCTGGAAACAGGGTGAACAAGATTGATATTTGAATGTGTGATGGAGTGGGAGAGCTACTATAAGAATTCAGATAAATCTGAGAAATTATCTAACTTCAGTTAGAGTATTAATCTTCTGTTCTTTTATAATATAAAAAACTTGGTATGCGGTAATGTGTCAAGATTTTTTTTAAAAAGCCTATTTATGTGTCCAAGTTCACATAGATGCATCTTCTTTTGTGTGTTACATAATGATACTGAAACATGAGGCCATTTAAGGATTTGTCAAACGTGGAGAAAGAAATATATTTGCAGTTTTTACATTAGGATACAATTATGCTGTGGAAAAGTACCATTGCCTAAATACATCTTGAAACTACGCTACTGAGAAGCAATGAATAGCACACAAATTCTGATTTCTTCTAAGTCATCTTGAGAAACAGACTATAGAAAAATGAGCTGAGCTTTAATAAAGTGTAAATTAGGAGCATATGCCACAGTTTGAGAAGTGGCTGTATGAGATGCATAGAAAGCTCAGTAACTGAGAACGGGGACAGAGTGTGCGGGACACGCTGACATCTGTGGGCCGGCCTGATGGTAGTGCCTATCTGTGGTGAGGCCACACCGATGTCTGTGGGTCGTCCTCTTGAGGTTGCATATCTGTAATCTGTAATGCCTGCAGGACTTGTGGGAATCTTTTCAAATGTCCATTTGTAAAAATGATAGTTTAGCATGGAAAGTGACTTGACCCAAATCACCTAGCAAGCTGGTCACCTAGCAAATGAATTCAGACTTTTGACCCAAACTGCCTCCTGCCCCACCTCATTTTTCAGCTATCGCAGAACCAAAGGTCAAGTAGACCTTTCATGTGTCCATGATCCTTTCCTTTCCTTTCTTTCTTTCTTTTTTATTTTTGAACACAGTCTCCCTATCTAGTTGAGATTGGTCTCAAACTCCTGACCCTCCTACGTCTGCCTCAAAATTATTAGACATGCTGGATAAATCTGTCTGCTGCTGCCAGCTGCGTTAGCAGACCATTTAAGGGGAGAAAAGAAGGACAATAAAATGAGCAGTAATGTTTAAAGGTTTCAGATGCTTATCTCAGCTCATGTCCTGGCCACAGACATTCTTACAACTTGTAAATAAATACCAGTAGGAAGACTCAGAAACAGAGGTTGGGAGGAGGGCATTGGGCCACAGCTGTTAGGAGAGGAAAGAATGCCAGACTGAGGTAGAAGATCGCAGATTCCAGATCACTAGTGATGTGTCCGAATTTGAACAGTATTCACTGCCCTAGGCCTCTCTCGGTCTAGGAAATGCAGAAGTCTCCTTGGTTAATTTCTGTGATCTGTTTGCAGAACTGGTGAAGGACTGGTGATGCATGCAACGTCCTGAAAGTATAGGTGCATGCTCACCCCAGAGCTACACCTCAGCCTTGTAGGTGCTTCTTGGCTGGGCCTGTAGCTGCTCTTCACACACAGCTAGGATCCCCCTGGTCCATTTTCAGGGAGGGACAGAGCCTTTCTGGGTGTCCGTCAGTACATCTGCTGACTTGGACTTACATTCAACTGATTTATTGATTGGTGGGAGTTGTAACAAGGAAGATTCAGAGGGAGAATTTCATGGACCATAAATCATGTGCCAAACAGAACCTCAGCAAGAGGGGTCAGTATAGGACAGTAGTTAATGGTGTAGAGGGAGCTTTGGGTTCACATCTGAGCTCTCTATTTCCTTGCCATGAAAAATCTGGCAAGGCTTCCAAGGTCTTACTTGGCTTGTGACCATGTCTTTTAATATTTATTTATTTATTATGTATACAATATTCTGCCTGTGTGTATGCCTGCAGGCCAGAAGAGGGCACAAGGTGTTACTTGGCTTGTGACCATGGCTTGTGACCATGTCTGGCACACTCTGTTCCAGTTCTCAGATTTATATTTATTTATTTAGTATATAATATTCTGCCTGTGTGTATGCCTGCAGGCCAGAAGAGGGCACCAGACCCCATTACAGATGGTTGTGAGCCACCATATGGTTGCTGGGAATTGAACTCAGGACATTTGGAAGAGCAGGCAATGCTCTTAACCTCTGAACCATCTCTCCAGCCCGTGACCATGTCTTTAACTCAGTGTCCTCCCCACCCCCAGCTGCCCCATGGTCCTTTCACTTCAGTCCCTAAACCATCCTTTGTGGTCACACAGAGCATGCCTCTGCCGCAGGACATTCCTCACACACCCTTTCAATCTAGTAATCTTTTTGCCTGCGTGAAATGAAACTCGCTTCAGGTTTGCCTCAAACACCATGGATTTTAGAGAAGCTTTCCCTTGCTGTACTGATAATGATATAAATCCAAATTTCCACATGTTCTTCTGCCTTCCTCACAGTCATTCACAGCACGGTTATATATGCATTCTGCCTGCGCATCTTCTGCCTAACTCATGCTAACAAGGAAATTGTTTGTGGGACGAACTCGTGCCAAAAGGGATAGTATCGGGAGTGGCTGCACCTTATCTCTCTGCCGAGGACAGTAATGGCTGGGGATAGATGCCTCATTTCCCATGTGCTGTGAGAATTTTACCCTGTGCGCATGCCATTTGTTATAAATTACTTTAAAGAAGTCATGGTTAAGTTGTGCGCTAAAGGACACCGCCATCTTACACACCTAATCTGTGTTTAACTTAATGTCTTCCACTTCGCTCTCCTTTGCTTCTGATCAAAAATGAAAATGAGGCGGCAGAAGTGAGACGCGGTCTCTTCGGGAGCATCCCCGCAGGAGCTACTGTTATCTGACGGGGATGCTGTGAGCCCTCACTGCTGACCAAAGGTATGAGCTTAGGAAAAGACTTATGTGAACTCTTTGAAACGACGCAGGTTTAAAACATGTCTGATGTGTGTATGAATGCAGTTACGAGTGTGGGGACAGTCAGCTTCAGCGTATGCTCCGAGCACTCGTGGGACATTTGTTCGAGCCCCAATAACTTCAGACGTTTTCTGTCTATGTCTGGCTTCGTTAATGCCCTTTCCAAAGCTTTACCCTCGCGTGGAAGAATTGTAGTGGGATAAAAACTCCATGGTGTGGAAGGTAACGGTGGAGGACAGGGCCTCACTGCCACACACCGCAAACTTCTTCCTGATTGTGGCTCCTGGCAGGTGCTTAATGTTTGCAGATGAAGTATTTGGGGGCTCTAATCTTATTTTCCGATCCGCACTTTCTTAATTATGTGATATTACAGACGTGAGCAACAGACACATAATGAGGGAACTTCTTCACAAAAGCATTTACATCAGTAAAAAAGTTAACAATACCGCCTTTGCTTTCCTTTCTCCACTCAGCTCCCCTCACCCCATCACATCTGATCTGCGCGCACACACCCGTGCACACACATCCCGGCTCCTCACCCCAGGACTCAGATGATCAATGCTCAGCTGGGCCTTCCTCCTGCCGAAGTCACAAGTGAGTTCTAACAAACCCCTCTAAAGCAGCCTCCTATCGCATGCTCTTCAGGACAGGATGAGCACATCCACTGAAAATCATGTTTGCTTTGCATCCGAACTGAAGCAGCATTAAAGGGGGAGATGGGAATTCAGCGCCGCCAGCTACAGTATCTCTCCCATCAGTTCCCCAGTAGGGCCTGGTAGGGACCTGCCGAGCCTCTGGATAAATTGTATTTTCCAAGGGTTAATTAAGCTGTCTTGAGCTTCTGCATGAAGAGGAACAAACTGGCACTTGCAGGGCTTTCTGAAACCTGCTGTCGACATTACAGTCCCTGCTGCTTTTAGCTGTATCGATCCGATGCCTGACCTGTGAAATCCTTGATGGCTGCTAACACTAGAAGCTTACTGGAGCTTTCCAAGGGAGCTCGGGACAGCGTGTGTAGTCAGGTACAATTACCTATCCCTCCAGGAAAGCCAATTAGTTCACAAAGAGCTGGAGCAGAACAAATGTTTTGTATGTGATTTAGAATCCTAAAAAAGAAAGGGGAAAAGAGGAAGAAAAGGCTTTGTTCTGCTGGATTCTTTTGTTCCTAATTTTATGATTATTGTTCAACCCACAGTGGTCCTCACATTTTCTCACATGTTTCTGAAAGAATTATGAGAAAAGGATAAATCAGGTTTGCTGTCTTCTCTTTAAGCTATGAAAATTGCCTTGTGCTGCTTAAGATCCAGTGTCTAGATTAATTGTGTGAACTGAAAGGGAGGAAAACCCAAGTTTGCTCTACTTTCCGCATTTCAGAAACTTTCTCTAAATGGCACAATAAACTTCAAACATTTGAAAAAAAAGGGAAAAAAAAACCAAGCTGAGTGATAACTCCGGCTAACACTTGACTTTAGGGTAAAATATAGGTGTAAGAGATTCCTAGGTAGACATGGGTTCTATGTATTCAGGCAAATATGGATATTAGCATGATTGGTTATGAAACTTTATCTATTGTGATCTTCAAATGTAGCATCCTTGGGATAAAGCTACTAAAACTAATGGACATTTGCCTGTCGGTGTCAAAACCTGCTTTCCTAGTGAGAGATTTTCATGCCCCTGGGTTAGCCACATTCCTTGACCAATGTCATTTGTGACCAGCAATCTTTATGTATGAGCTAGCTGCAGAATGTGGTCTGTCTATTAAAACTTTTCTTCATTTGAATACTAAGGCACATAGAGATCAACAGTTATCTCTTCAAACATAATGTGTCACTAGAATTAACTAAAAATGGAATTTAATGCACTGGAATGTACATTAAAGCAAAACGAGGAGAAAAAAAGAGATTGGTTATTTTTAATAGAAAAAAATATAATCTCAAATCGTTTGATAAGATCAAATTATAAGACTTCATATACTTATATGCATATGTATGTAATATATATCCCAAACAGTGTACACACACACACACACACACACACACAGTAACTATCAAATGAACTTGCATCAGAAGTTCTGGAGAAAGAGAGAGAGAGAGAGAGAGAGAGAGAGAGAGAGAGAGAGAGAGAGAGAGAGAGAATTTGTTGTAGAAGCCTTTGTCCCCAACTTAGAAGAAGCTAAAGTAGTCCATATTTGACTCGTGTTCTTCAAAAACGTACAGTAAGATTGGCAAGGTTCCATTTTACCTTAGAAATAGTAATCTGAAATAACAATAATTTTTCTGGTGGATGCAGAAGTTCAAAAGCAATAAAAATGAAATAAACCATAAGATTCAGTCAGTTGTGTTTTACCTCAGTTGCTTCATATAAAATACGATTTTACGGTATTATTGGGAGATAATTGCTCAAAGTAAAGTGGAGGCCTCTTGTGGTCTTGCAGACGGACTTGGCTTGCTCTACGGGATGGTATGAGGTGGTGGCAGCAACCTGGGTGGATGCCAGTGTCTGTGCTTAGACCGCCCTGGGTTTTCTGTGGGGCTGATGTCTGTGTGACCATGGCAGTAGCAGCTGCTTACCGCTGTGCTGGCTTCTTTACCAGGAGCCACTGCAAGGAATGGGAGATGAAAGAAGCTTGCTCTTTCATTTGGATGTTAGTAAAATGGGCTGGGTATTTGGCGACAATGTCAGTATGCTGTTTCAATGCGCTTCTCTCTCCTTATTAATGTCAAACGGTGTCAAGACCACTTCAGTTGGAGTATAGGAAAGGAATCGGCAACAATTTCCCACACTATAGAGGCCTGGCATACATAATTTTGGAACTGCATGATTCAGGGCTAAATTCAGCCTTTCATTTGGTAAGAGGCATGCAGATGGTCCATTCTATTTGCGGTCAAACCTCTCTCTCCCTCCTTCTCTCTCTCTCCTTCTGTGTGTGTATGTTTTGTTGATGGTTGTGGTCAGAGAATATTGCACAGAAAATGAATTCTAAGCTAGAAGCTTTACTCCTGCAGAGTCTCGACTCCATGGCAGCCTCATTGATCATGACATTGCCTCTCTAGGTGATTTTCACAGTTCCACATTGTGCTCTGAGAGAGCAAATCTTCCACTGTTATTGGAAAGGTAATCCAAATTTGGTGGCAGCACTATCATCCTAAAATATTAACTGCACAGCATTTATTTTCTAAAATATGCCTTCTCACAAAGCAAACAATTTTAAAAGAACTACTGAAAATTCGGCAGACAATTGTTTTTCAAAGCTATTCTTTGGCAGAGATAGCAGAAACTCAGTAAACTTGCTTAGTTTTAAGTATTGTTCCCCTGATAGAATATTTCTGCCATTTTCTTCAATTACCAGGAACTGTGATCAAAATTTAACCTGAAACATCCAAAAGATAATTAATACATTAATAAATTTGACAATATTCCTACCTTTCATCATTTGTCTTTAACAAGTCTTCTGCTCACAAAGAGAGAATAACTTCCTGAGGTTTCAGCTAGAAAGACTTCAGTCTATTTAATAGAATATTTTTTTCTAAATCATGAGAACCTAGAACTAGATACAGAGGCAAGATTACAGATTACTCCTTAATTTTTGCAGCAACAGTGTCCAAAATACAGAAAAAAGCACAAGTTTCGTCTTCTGACCTATTTCACTACAGATATTAAGACAAAATTATTCTTGATGTATTCTAGCTAATTAGAAGTTATGGTTATGCATCAATGACTCTTTCATTTATCTGTTATCTATTTAAAAGGCATTACACATTATGTAGTTATTTATTTATAGACGAGGTCATCTAGGCTGGCCTTGACCTCATGTCTAGACATACACCACATCTGAATAGACTTTGTATATGTGGTGTGTGTACATTTTTGCATATGTGCATATCTCTGTGTGTGTGTATGCATGCGTGAGCGCGCTAGTGCACATATAGGTCAGAGGTCAACACTGAGTAGCTTCCTCAATGGCTCTCCACTTTGTTGTCTTAACACATGGTCTCTCACTGGACTTGGAGATCACCAGTTTAGCTAGACTGCCTGGCCATCAAGCACTTTGGAACCGCTTGCTAAGATTACCAGCAAATTCTGCTATCCCTGGATTTTTACACGGATGCTGGAGAATGTAAACTCAGGTCCTCAAGCTTGCATAGTAAGCATTTTGCTGACTAAGCCACTTTGCCCACCTCCTGTACTGACTTTTTATCCTGTTATCTTTATGTAAAAGAATGGGATTCCCAGCTCAGAGGATATAAAAATATGTGACTGAATTCCTGTATGGTTTTAAGTGATTGGACCTGAGAAGTCTTAGCTGAGTTAAGATCATTTCACTGTTGCAGTGTGTAGTATCACAGCTGGGCTTTGTTTTCCTTACCTGTCTTAGGATTTTTTTTCCCATCATCAGGGATTGACTCTGGGCTTAGGCACATGAGGTGAATACTAGGAAGCTACCCCCTCAGCTCTGGCTAGATGTCTTGACAGCTAATTTTAGACACAGTTTGGACTCTAAACTTAAAAAAAAAAACAAAATTTTAACTTAGAAAATAAATTGACCATAATGACTATGATTACTTAGAATTCTGTGTCTTCTAAATATATATAGTAAGACAAACTAACAGAAGAATGAAAATGTATCTGTTTATAAAAGTTAAAGGACTTGTTAGCTGGTACCTTTGGAAAACAGGAATATATTAATTGTCCTCAAATACTTAAGACAGACAAATTATAATGAGAATATAAAAATATATGTGGAGCTGGTATGCCAACCTCATGCCAATATCTTTGAATGACAGAAATAAAGACACATTATGGAAGTGTTGAGCTAAAGTTGTGTTGTTATTACCTTTGGTTATTTTTGACACAGGGACCTACTAAAATTTCTTTAGTATTGTACATTTTTCTTTTCTAGTCACAAAGAAGATGAATTAAATTAACATATCTTTTCTGAGTAGTAATGTTACCTCCAAATACTCAGACATGCATCTGAGACATGGAGGTTGCGCCTGAACCCTCAGTTATTAGACTATAACCAACGTGACTTTAGTTGTGTCAGATCCCCTTGCTTTAATTCACGTGCTTTGATGATGCACACAATGGTAGGTTGGAACCTGTAGCTTGAAGGGGTGGACTTTCATCCCACTCAACGGAGACCTTCTGCATTCCTTTGCTTTGCCGTGCATTTGAGCTTCTTGGATGTCAGTGTGGGCCCCCTACCTTCTTCCTTTTGTTCCTCTCCTTCACCCTCTTCTTCATAATTTATCAAATTTCTCTTTTCAACCTGAACATGAAAATAGCTCCACAGCTTTTACTGTCTTGATGTCTGAGCCTTTGACATTAACTGTAGACGTATCTCTTATTCATATTGATCTTCTCTCTGTTGTGTTTCATTATGATGTGACATCATAATATTATCTTCTAATCTTTAAAAATACTTATTACACTTCTTCTAAAGGATTGGAGGATTCTTATAATTTCTGGTGTGCTGTTTTATACCGAAGACGATGAATTTGTAAATGACGGAACTTGAACTGACTCACACTCTTAGAGACTGGACAGTCAGGAGCGTGTTACCCATGCCTGCTCAGCTTTCACTAGTGCCTTCCTGTTGTATCATTATATAAGTGAGAACATCCCTTGATGTAACACAGCAGGGGTGCTAACTTGATTCTCTCTCTTCTTGTGAAACTACTACTAACCCACTATGGGTTGGGGTAACCTGTGTGACTTCATCTAACCCTACACACCTCCAAAGCCCCTCCTCTACATTTTGACATTAAATGTGGAGACTGTGTTTCTGGCATACATACTTTTAAGAGATGCCCTCAAACCGTTGCTCTGTCTACCGTAGTAGAACTGAGTGTACATGGGACACACCTTTATTGATCGTTATGAGGAATAAACATTCTTTTTTTTTGTGCTGTGAACATAGATATGATTGCGTGACTTGATATGGCGAGAGACATGTGATGAAAACACTCCTTGTCATCGGAGACCCTGCTCTCCTTTCACGTTTAGTTTTTCAGCAACAATAAAGTTTTCGTGGGTCATTTGAGGGGATGACTTATGGATGGTAGAGTCTCTGTTAGTTTCTTGTTAACACATCCCCTGGACCCTCTCCCCTCATATATTTGGTTGCAGCTTGAATTTTAATGAACACTGACATACATTTCCTAGAAAGGTTTATAAGGTTATCAGCATTGGCAGCCTTTCTCTTCGCAAGCTCCAACCTTCATCATAATTTAAAAATTACCCACACGTTTCCCATCATCAGATAATCTGGTTGAAATCGGACTGAATTTCTTACCAGTGTTTTCCTTAGCCCTCTACCCCCGTGTTCCACTCCCACTGCGTAGTCTCTGTTGGCTCTAATTAGATCACGGTTCACAGTGTCTTCGTTCATCACACATTTCATGTCTTGGGTTCCTGATTTTAAGGATTTTATTTTTCCTTGACTGGAGTACATTCTTGAGAAACCGAGATTGTCAGCGGTAAAGAGTTTACGGATTTTCAGTCCCAGAGTCTCCGCGCTGCCATATTGGAATGACCCGCAGAGGGTCTGATGTGACCAAGGGTCTGATGCAGATGCATAATTTTCCTTCAGGATTTTGGGACAGTGTTTCACTATGCTAAGAAGACTAGCGAGACTCTCGTTCCTTATATAACTTCCCTGGTTTTGGTGGGCATTATTGATATGTTTTTTTTTTTATCACCATCAGTCCATAGGCCAGTGATTCTCAACCTTACTAATGCTGCGACCTTGAATATAGTTCCTCATGTTGTGGTGACCCCCAACCATAAAATTATTTCACTGCTACTTCAGAACTGCAATTTTGCTACTGTTATGAATCGTAATGTAAATATCTGATATGCAGGATATCTGATACAGTGTTTACAACCCACAGATTGAGAATTGTTGCTGTAGGCTGGCTGTAATTGGTAAATCATCCTTTCTAACCTCATAAAAATGTGTTTCTATAATTTCCTCAACTCCAACTCCTTTGTTACTATATTCCACATATTTACTTCTGAAGAGTACTTTTTTATATTCTTTCTAACCTTTCTTGTGTAAGCTTAGTGTTTCACCTTACATTTAAAGAATATTCATGTCAATAATTCAGATTACTATTGCTTCATTAGTGAAATTTATCCCCTCCAATTAATTATTTTTATGTTGTAATAATCGTATTTCTGATGTTCAATAATTCTTTTTACTTCTTTTTCAAAGTGAAAAACCAAAACGAAACACAGTGATGTTTGTGTGTTTGTGTGTACATGCATTTGTGTTTGCATATGTGTGTTGACAGGTATGTGCACTGGGCAACACTGGGTATTGTCCTTCAGGTTCTGGCCACCCCACTCCCCTTTTGACATAGGATCTCTCACTGGAGGCCCACTGATTCTGTAGATTGGGTGGCTAACAAGATCTAGAGATCTGCCTGGTTCTGCTTCCCCAGTGCTGGAGTGGCAAGCAAGTGGCACCCGACCCACATTCTCACTTGACTACTAGAGATCGAATTTGGGTGCTCATGTTATGCAAGTACTTTACCAGCTGGGCTGTGTCCCTAGTCCCAGTGATCTTTTAAAATTTTAGCTTCAGGTTCCCATAGAAAAATAATGCACTTTTTATGTTGCTTGTAGCTCTGTTTCCACTGTCAGCTAGATTCTGTTTGGATTCTGTTTTCTAATGTACGTAATAGAATTTTGTCGACCATTTCTTTTATGTCTTGATATTATTTCAATGGGAATAGAAGAGCTGGTAGAGATAATCCCATATCATAGGAATTTAAATGTAGAGGCTTCATTTTTGCATCATACTACATTATGCTGTCTGGATGAGTTTTTGCACCCATTACTCATTAGCTCTAAAGTCCTGTTAAAAAGTTTACTCTGAGCTGGGTGGTGGTAGTGCACTCCTTTAATCCCAGTACAGGAGGCAGAAGCAGACAGATCTCTGTGAGTTCGAGGCTAGCCTGGTCTATTGATTGAGTTCTAGGATAGCCAGGGCTATTACAAAGAAAGACCCTGCCTTGAAAAACAACAACAACAACTAAACTACAAAAAGAAAAGTTTATTCTGTATATTCAACAATACTGAAGTAGTAACTTTCTTAAATAGTATGAAATTTCTAGATGATTTGGAAAAATATGTGTAATTGGAAAAAAATGTGTAACATTTCTTGTCTAGTTTTGAAGAGTTTGCTTGCACATTGGACAATGGAATGGAATCGTAGGACCCAAAGCAGTCCGGGGTAAGCAAAGGTAGGCGCATCAGCCATTAATTTTGCTGAGGGCTGAATTCTTTTGAGGAATCATGATGTTCCCAGCACTGACATGGGGCTCGTGTGATGGTCAGCTGTGGTAAGAGGAAGAATGGGGAGCGAGAAACAGAAGCATTGGACAAGAAGAACTAGAATCAAGCAGTTTGACCATGAGTGCTTCCGGTGATGAAACATTCCTATCCAGTCTGTGGAAATCCCCTCACAACTCGCAGATGCAGGTGATGGAGTGATACTAGTTCATTTTCACTTCTTAAACACAGAAATGGAACTTCCAATTAGAAGACAGTTTCTCCTTTTTTATTCCCGTTCCATATACTCTGGTAGAAACTTCTTTCTCTGTTGCATGACCAAACAGGTTGTCCTCATTTCTCTCACCTTCTTATCAATGTGAAAATCGCATTCAGCCTTCCTCTATCACAGAAACAGTGTAAAAAGAAATAAATGTGCGTATACATACAGGGAATTGCAGGAAATAAAATATGCAGAAAGCATTTTAAAGCACATAACTATACTTCTAATATCTTTTTAAAAATTTACCAGTAGTGGTCATATTTTTTTGGGTAGATTTGAAATGACTTTCCTTACTTTGTGGCTGGACTAACTAATTCATTCCTGAGCTAATGAATCAAAAGAGGCAACTCCATCAACAGAGCCTTGATACAGATGCAGAAACAGTGAGCCAATGTAAGGCAAACCCACCAGAGAGCAATGATGTGCTAGACACTTGAAGGGAACTCACAGAAGAAACACAGCCAACATGAAGGTTAATCACATCAATTTCAATAAACTGGGTAAGAATTATGATGAACTGATTTTCCTTTTAGAAACATATCGAATTGGTATCATAGATGGTGAAAAAAGTATACAGTACTCTCAGTTTTTGAAATTAACCCTATAATAGGGTCCTGTTCCTCATTGTTTTCCTCACTTTCTGTACTTGAGATTTCTAAATACTGAGATCCTTGTGTATAATTTGTACAGAGTGATAACTCTGTGTCCCCAGTGAAGGAAACAGGATTAGATCATCCCACAGTATGTAATGAGAAGTTCAGAATATGAAAGACGTGAAAATACTAGTGACTTCCGGGTCAAGGTTCAAACTCTCACTGAAAAGTGAAAAAAACTTGCCTCAACAAATCCCTCTGACAACTTTCAGTTGTTAGTGGAGAGGCTTGCACACACACGTGTCTGGGTCTCACCAGAGAGTGTGCTATTTGACACTACTCTTCTTCTCTGTTTTTGTTTTTGAATTTTACATTTCCTGGTCCATAGAGTAGATAAATGCTCCAACTCCTAAGCCTCCTGAGATGCAAATGAGATCATCTATGTGAGAATCTAGCACAAGTATTCTATCAACTATCACACGCACTTAGTTTCAATCACTAAGTCTTGCCTTATTAACAGTTCTTCCCGGCAATGATATCTGTTTATTTAGCAATGTCTACCAATTGGTGCTTTTTGATTTTCTGAATGTTGTAGAATGTGGATTTAATCCTATCACTCAGGAAGTAGAGGCAGGTGGATCTCTGTGAGTTTGAGGCCAGTCTGGTCTATGTAGTGAGTTCCAGGACAGCCAGGGCTTCGTAGTGAGACCCTGACTCAACAACAACAACAATGCACACACACACACACACACACACACACACACACGCATACACACACAAACACANTCCTCATTTCTCTCACCTTCTTATCAATGTGAAAATCGCATTCAGCCTTCCTCTATCACAGAAACAGTGTAAAAAGAAATAAATGTGCGTATACACACAGCTGTTTTTGTTTTGTGGTGCTGGAGACCAAATGCAGAGTTCTGTGTCTATTGAGCAAATGTTCTACCTCTGAGTTAAATTCTCAGTCCTACAAATCCTTATTGTAGGTGCACATTTATAAAAAGTAAGGATTTTGACAGATAGCAGGAGAAACAGTTCGCTGAAGTTCAATTTTTTATACGGCCTTTTTATCTTTCACAATTACCTAATGATAAATAGGGTATCATTAGAATCATTGTTTAGATGGGGGTAGTTTGGCTAACTAGAGTTTGTAGTAATAAACATTTTCAAGAATATTTTAAATCCACAACTGGATCTTAAAACATGGGTACTTTGGATTTGAATCTGAATAAACTATGCCTCTCCTACTAAGGCAGATATATTCACAATCTTTCAGGATATGCATATAAAGCCTGTTCATAGATTAGTATGTCTTATGCTAATACCTGTTCTGTCTATCTGGATATTACAAGCACATAGTTAGAGGGCCTTTGGAGTCTTTGCTTTTCTTAAATTGGAAATACTTCTCTAAATCCCTTCTTACCACAGCTTACTTGTATTGCCCTATGAAATCTTTATTTATTTGTACAGCACTATAAATGGTTTCCACTCAAAAGTTTTTTTTTATAACTTTATCTTATCTTTACCCCCTGTAGATAGACAGTTAGAGCTAGGGCTGCAACAAACACAGAATTATTTGGGTACGGCAACAGTGTCTCTGATGTTTATTTAATAGTACATGAATGTGAAGTTGTGATAATTGGAAATCCAATGGTATAACGTATGCCTTGGCTAGTGCAATCTCACCTCACATTCAACAATATTCCAAGTTTAACTTAGTATGGATCTACGTCAGAGACTGGATGTTGCTACAGTCAGATAATTTGACTAAACATGACTATTACATAGCTAATAACTTGGGGCTAAACATTCCTTGTCAGTAGTATATACTATGAACTCCTTTGTCAGTTGTCTCAGTTATCTGAAATCATTGTTTGCCATGGACCTCTGTGCTGCAAAGAGATATTTTGTTTGCACATTTTCTTCAGTCTATATGTATTTTCAACATTAATTTTATAAATTCCATATACCAAGCTGTAAATCTTCCTATAGCAACCATATATCCCATAATATAAAAGTATAGTGCTGGGAAGAACCTTGGCAACCATCCAGCTCTTTACCACAGTGGGATTGACCATGCTGCCTGGTAGAGGCATGCACCAGGAAGCTTGAAGCTACAAAGTATTTGAAAGAGTATATTTGACTAATTTGTTATTAAATATATATCATACAAATGTTTTAGGCAGCAAGACAATATTGTTTATAGCTAGACATTGATTTATGTCAGTTTCAGATAAATGCGTGAGATCTTTTGGTTAATACATGGGACATCTTGAACATTCCCACATGCACTGCAGTAACTGTATAAAGTGATAATTTTCGGTTGTAGTGACAGCAAATCCACAAATACAGTGGGAAACAGCCTGGGTTTATTAGCTGCCATTCTGCAGTGAAAAGTCATGCATGGCTCTATTTATTTCCCTGTCCTGAGTGACACAAGGCTGAAAGCCAGGTGCAGCTCCTGTGGAAGCTCCCATTGCTTCTAACCAGGCTATTGGTTGGATCCACATCTCTTTATTTGCAGAGCCAAGGTTCTCCCTTTTGCTTAATGCCAGCTGGGGCTACTGTCTGTTTCTCATGCCTTACCATGTGCCCTAGTTCATCAACGGTGGATCAAATCCTTCATAGGAGGAGTCTTTCCCACCTCCCTTTTGCTCTTCCTCATTTTTCCTTTAGCTTCTTTTCCTCTAGTTGGAGAAATTCTGAAAGATGTTAAAACTCACATACCTGTGGATAATTCAGGATATTCACCTTACCTCAAGGTTCATAACATTAACAATCTATGTAAAATACTGTTTGCCATATAAAGCACTATGCATAGATTCCTGGGACCTGGAACTTTGGGAACTATAGAATGCTCTAACACAGTGACATTTGCAGACTCTTGCAGGAAGCGTGAAAGTCACAGATCTTAAATATGAGGAGAGGTCAGGAACAGAGATGGGGAGGCACATGCTAGAGTTTGTATAACCAGCTAACAATACCTCAGCCATTAGAAATGTGCAATCCTGAATTTGAGTACAAGGATCTTCCCTGAGTATATCATCATTTAGTTCCATAAAATATTCGTAGTCTGTGAAGCAATAGACTGTTAATTTTGTCTTTAATAGACCAAATGAAAAACTCAAACTCAGCAAAACGCTGTGATTTACAAATACTCTAGGTATCTTATAGATAATAGTACTGAGATATTTAGGAATTGTTTTTCTCTGTTGCTCTAAGTTTTTGGTATTGTTGAAGTTCAGTCTGGACTTGGAAATTACTGAAGTGAGTCACACACTGAAAAAGGGAGCTTCAGTTGGCTTTCTCCAAAGAGAACGTCCAAAATGCAAAGCCCTGTGATTTGCTGAACGTTCAATTTGATATTTATCGCAACTGTACTTACATAGGAACTCTGTGTAGCCATTATTTATATTATCTTATAAATGCTATCGTGGAATTGCGGCTCACAATCTCGTACTTCCAAGTATAGCAGCACACACTGGTGAATCCATATAACTACACGGGCACATCAAATTAGCCTTGTATCATGGTGCTCTGGTGAAGCATGTCTTGAGTTTTTCAGTAATTCTTCAGCGCAGTGAAGGAAAGAACTAACAACAGGAAGTCTTCGGGAGACGTGGAGATGTTTAGATCCTGAAGGAAATACATTCGCTGCAGAGGGGCTTTCACAAAATGCATATAAGCTGCTTTTGGCTTTTGTCCTTCTTTCCTGTTGATCTTTTGTCCTGCTCTGCTTGTCTCTTGATGCTTTTTTCTGAAATTCCTGCCCCCACTCCTTTCACATTTTAAATAATATGCACAATGAGATGACTAGGAAAGCACACAAAGCTGATGGCTCTAAGTATTTCTGTAACAGGGGTTGTGGTCATCAAGTAATCTAGCTGTCCTCCTATTGCTTGTCTCCCTTTCGTTGGGATTTGTCTCGTGTGGCTAGGTTTACCCAGTTGGCTGGGAGTGATGTGTGTCACTGTCCTGTCATGGCAGTTAAATCCATGCTTCCTCACTTTTTGTTTTCTCCTGCCACGGAATACCAATGACCATGAAATGATGATGCTAAAAGATGGAGGAAGATTGCTTAACATATCCTGAATTTTAAGTAACCTATCCCAACTATCCCAAACTAAACCAAACCAAGGTACT
Organism: Dicrostonyx torquatus; assembly: GCA_028555095.1. NCBI lineage: Eukaryota > Metazoa > Chordata > Mammalia > Rodentia > Cricetidae > Dicrostonyx > Dicrostonyx torquatus. The sequence continues at coordinate 3,221,209 of JAQHUG010000106.1, read as the reverse complement.
TGGATAAAGTCTAGCTCATCATGACTCATCTAGAATTTACGGCAGACATACATACAGCTGCCACAAACATCTAGTATGTGTTCCATGGGCTAAACATTTGAGAGAAGACATAAAGAAGAAGTAGATGTAAGTGGTTGGAGAAATTAGTCACCCCTGAACTAAAAATTAGATAAAATTGTCATTAGCAGTAATTTGGGAAGCTGACCGTGTTTGCACTCAGCTAGTTGGCAGCTCTGGGAAGAAGGGCCTCAAGAAGAGAAAATCAGTAGTTCTGGTAAGCTACCATTGGTGTGTGTGTGTGTGTGTGTGTGTGTGTGTGTGTGTGTGTGTGTGTGTGTGATTTTGTTTCTGAAAAGACTAAAAAGAATATTGAGGCATAGTGTAAGATACAATGTGAGAGGGACCTTTGCTGTGTACCATAGTGGTAGTGGGTTGGGCCTAAACTGCGAAGGGGATAAATTAGGCCATGCAGAGAGAGCTTAAGTATGGAGTTTTATTAAAAGGAAGGGAAGAGAGAATGAGAGAGNCCTGACTCAACAACAACAACAATGCACACACACACACACACACACACACACACACACGCATACACACACAAACACACACACGCATACACACACAAACACACACACAAATACACACACATACACACGCACAAAACAAAAATAAAACAGAAAGAATTTGGGAGACACCAGCTGGAAAAAGAATAATGTCTCAGATGTTTCCTTGCTTTCCCTACTGCCCTCTTTCTCCTAGTGCATATTTAGTACATTTCTGAACCCATTGAAAACCTCTGTGCTCTTTCCTTCCTTCCAGGGGAGGAGTAACTGTCTTCTTTTCCTTTGTGGAATTCTCAGTTTGTCCCTCCCTTTATATTTCTTCATCCCCCTTTAAAGCACCATCAAGGCTTTTCGACATCTGCAAAATTTCCTTGATTCTTTTTTCCCCAACTCTTCCCTCCTCATAATAGTTCAGTCTATTGATCATGTTGCTTTAAACGGCCGCTTCTCTTTCTCACGACCAACTTCTCTGGACTTTGCGTTTTGCTTCCACAGCTGTCCTCGGCAAGGTGCCCAGCAGATCACTTCCTGACAAGTCACATCTGCTCAGTAGCTTTGTCTCTTCCACAGCTGACCTTGGCTGGGTGACCAGCAGATCGCTTCCCGACAAAGTCACATCTGCTCAGTAGCCTCGCTTTATTGGCTTTCTCCTTCAGTTTACTTCCGTCAGCCTCCCCGTGTTGTTGATCCTCTTTTTCCACTTAGCTTCAATGAAACCACAATTTCTTCTCAAACTTTTCAAAATATCCATCTTGTTGAGGCCCCTTGTTTCCTGTTCATTAATAGCTATTGCTTTGTGTTCAATGGCACACTCCTTCATTTCTTTCTGACCCATTTTTTTCCATCAAGAAAATGTACGTGGCTTTCATTATTATTATGCAAATACTCTCCAAATCTTCGTTTTCTTTCAGATCTTTATCTATCCTAACAACAACTCTGGTAACATGAAATCCACCAAATTAAAATACTTTTCAAATACCTTTCAAAGACAGAAACAGAGACTTGTCTCTGCAATTACACTGTCTCCTGAAGGTATGTACCTGAGGACTGGCTGTTGTGGGAATTCATTCAGTCAATATCCTTTTGAATATTGATCCATTAGGGTGTGGTCTGAGTTACTATAAGCACAGACAGGAAGTGTGTTCTCTCTCTCTGTTTTGGTTGGTGCTTGGAGTTCTGTTTGCAGCTTCCAGCACTCACAGAGGACTGCGGCTCTCTACCCTTATTGGGAGTTTTTTCCCCAAATAGATAAATACTTGTTTATCCTTTATTCCAGTCCCTTGTGGGCCTCCTTAGTTACGCCCACAGCTGGCGCAGTTGGTTGGTTTTTTGGAGGTTCTTATGAACCTGCAGAAATGCAAACAAGTCAAAGCCAGAATGCAGAGGCTTTTCCTTGCCTTTCAGACAAGGAGTACTGCTCTGTGAAGACTTAAGTGCTGGCTAAATAAATAATGCCAGTGAACAAACACAGTGACCACGTGCTGACGAGAGTTACTCCGTAGAGTAAGAAGGCTCTGTCTCCCAGTGCTGGGTCTGAACTTGTAGGTTTTAGCATTAGAGATTAGACCAAGGACTACCAGGATTAAGTTATCTTGGCCATGATCACCCAGCTTTGCAGCATATGACAAAATATGTGAAGTAAAGAATGTATAAGAAGGAAAGGTTCAGGTCGGCTCCCAGCATTGGAGTTTTCAGTCCATGGTTGATTGGCTTTAGGGCTTGTGGCAAAACATTGTATTATGGTAGGAGTATGTGACGGGAGTCACAGCCCACTTCAAGGCATCTGGGAAACAAAGAAGAGAGAGAAAGGAGAGAAGGGTCAAGTGGATGCCCACAGTGACCTAATACACCACCACTATGATCCACCTGAAAGGTTCTACCATGTGTCTGTAGTACTTATGATGATGAACTTGGAATCACCTTGAGGGACTGTGAAGATGGCTCATTTGGAAAGTGTTGCTGCACAGGCTTGACCACCAAACCCCACATAAAAAGGCAGGTGCTGTGCTTCCTGAATCTAGTCTCAGTTCTGAGGGACAAACTGAGGAGGAACCTTGGGCTTGCTGACCAGTCTAGCTGAATCAGTAAACCCAACCCAATCACAGAGCCTGCCTGGAAAACCAAAGTGGACCTCTGCTTCTACACAAATGTTAACAAGCACATAAACCTAGAGTATACACACGCAAGCAAGTGAATGCACAGCTAACAGTGGCTTGAGTGTAGGTCTTTGTATATTAAATGTTCACATGTAAATGATAACATGTTAAGTCTGGTTTGGGAACCTAAAATCTAATAACACACTGGTGTCAGAAGTCTCTGGGATACGTCTTTGGGAGGGAGCCATAAGGTGATCAATAGGGTTTATTTAAATGTCTGAATGGAGTAAGAACACATGACAAATGCAGAGAATGAATAGAAAAACATAAAGGACTGAGGAGTGGGTAGGGTTTGTGTGGGGGAGAAAGGGAGAGTGGAAGGAGAGCAAGAAGGGGGAACTATGGTTGGTAGGAAAAATGAAAAAAAACTTTTAAATAAAGTTTTTAAGAAAGGCAAAGGAAAGCAAAAGTACACAGGCCCAGTAGAAGAATAGCAGTGTGGCCCCTATTATCAGGAAATTAGGAGATCTAGTCCCACTCTCAAAAGGGGTTCACACTGCCACTAAACAGAGTAGGAATGTAGCAAAGATGTAGATACTTTCTCTCTCTCTCTCTCTCTCTCTGTGTGTGTGTGTGTGTGTGTGTGTGTGTATGATCTGCTCTGATAGGATCTACATCCAGCTAAAAGCAGTTATATCATTTACATGTGGGAAGAACCTCTAAACTGTCTACATATTATGAGTGTTTTGTAAGCACAAAGATAACTGATTAATATGTTCAATCTTTTTCCCTCCCAATAGCCTCCTGTGCACCAGACAGAACTGGACAGTTAAACCCAAGCAAAACCTTACCCATAAGCCTGTGGGTTATGATGATTCCATGAGACAACCTAGAACATCTGTGTTATTGATTATGTCTGTTTGTTGGTGCGGTAGAATTGTCTGTATTCTGTCAATCATGTTTTAAATAAACACTGATTGGCCAGACAGGAAGTATAGGTGGGACAATGAGAACAGGAGAATGTTGGGAAGGAGGAAGCCCATTCCTCCCCAGTCCTGCCCAGATCACCGAAGAAGCAGGATGTGACCTGTCCCCCTGAAAAAAGTACTGATCCATGTGGCTAACATAGGTAAAAATAATGGGTTAATATAAGTCACAAGAGCTAATACAAAGTCTGAGCTAATGGGCCAATCAGTTTATCTATGTGATTTTCTTTGGGGCTTACCAGCTGTAAAAACTGGACAGGACAAAAACCCCAACCAGCAAGCCCTCATGTTACAGTTTGTGGGATATGTGTGTACAAATTTTAAAAGTATTCTATGTCATTGGCAACATATCACATAAGCATTAACACATTTCTGAAGGAATGCTTTGATGCCGTTGCCATTTTGAGGCCTCTAGCTCTACCTTGCTTCAGTCTTGAGAATATGAGAACCCTGTTAAACTCAGTTGGTGACTGTTGGCCGAGCAGGACCAATTCACTGCCTTGTTTACGTAGCCAATGCTAATTTCTTTCAAAGTTAGACAATGGTTTTAGAAGATGTTGGTGCATGCTAACTATCTGAAGAATTTATTTAAAAACCTAAGTTTCTTTACTATGGAAACTTTCTCTTTTATCATTTTGTAGACTGGCGTGCACCAATGGAGCATGGTTTACCATGAGTCAAGTTTAGCTGAAGTCTGCTCATGACCACTTCTTCATGAATACAAGGTGCTGTTATTTGTAAATTTCCCCAAGAAAGCTGTGTGAAATGTGCCCTAAAGGTTGTAATGAGGTTGAAGATGCCAGGCTTGCTAAAATGTAAGATCAAGTGGAAGGTGACTATGTCATTGGAGGAGCTGCCAGTAGGGGTCATTAAGGAAATCTCTATGACCACCTTCAGTACCCTTGAGACCAGGTTCTTATTGACAGAGTATGGACATGGTATGCATTTGTCCAGGCACACATGCATACATGTACACACACACCACTCTAAATCTTTCAAAAAACCATCAGTACATTTTGAGGGGCTTGGATTATAATTCTATTGAGAAATATTTTTATAGATAATGCACACAGCTGTTTTTGTTTTGTGGTGCTGGAGACCAAATGCAGAGTTCTGTGTCTATTGAGCAAATGTTCTACCTCTGAGTTAAATTCTCAGTCCTACAAATCCTTATTGTAGGTGCACATTTATAAAAAGTAAGGATTTTGACAGATAGCAGGAGAAACAGTTCGCTGAAGTTCAATTTTTTATACGGCCTTTTTATCTTTCACAATTACCTAATGATAAATAGGGTATCATTAGAATCATTGTTTAGATGGGGGTAGTTTGGCTAACTAGAGTTTGTAGTAATAAACATTTTCAAGAATATTTTAAATCCACAACTGGATCTTAAAACATGGGTACTTTGGATTTGAATCTGAATAAACTATGCCTCTCCTACTAAGGCAGATATATTCACAATCTTTCAGGATATGCATATAAAGCCTGTTCATAGATTAGTATGTCTTATGCTAATACCTGTTCTGTCTATCTGGATATTACAAGCACATAGTTAGAGGGCCTTTGGAGTCTTTGCTTTTCTTAAATTGGAAATACTTCTCTAAATCCCTTCTTACCACAGCTTACTTGTATTGCCCTATGAAATCTTTATTTATTTGTACAGCACTATAAATGGTTTCCACTCAAAAGTTTTTTTTTATAACTTTATCTTATCTTTACCCCCTGTAGATAGACAGTTAGAGCTAGGGCTGCAACAAACACAGAATTATTTGGGTACGGCAACAGTGTCTCTGATGTTTATTTAATAGTACATGAATGTGAAGTTGTGATAATTGGAAATCCAATGGTATAACGTATGCCTTGGCTAGTGCAATCTCACCTCACATTCAACAATATTCCAAGTTTAACTTAGTATGGATCTACGTCAGAGACTGGATGTTGCTACAGTCAGATAATTTGACTAAACATGACTATTACATAGCTAATAACTTGGGGCTAAACATTCCTTGTCAGTAGTATATACTATGAACTCCTTTGTCAGTTGTCTCAGTTATCTGAAATCATTGTTTGCCATGGACCTCTGTGCTGCAAAGAGATATTTTGTTTGCACATTTTCTTCAGTCTATATGTATTTTCAACATTAATTTTATAAATTCCATATACCAAGCTGTAAATCTTCCTATAGCAACCATATATCCCATAATATAAAAGTATAGTGCTGGGAAGAACCTTGGCAACCATCCAGCTCTTTACCACAGTGGGATTGACCATGCTGCCTGGTAGAGGCATGCACCAGGAAGCTTGAAGCTACAAAGTATTTGAAAGAGTATATTTGACTAATTTGTTATTAAATATATATCATACAAATGTTTTAGGCAGCAAGACAATATTGTTTATAGCTAGACATTGATTTATGTCAGTTTCAGATAAATGCGTGAGATCTTTTGGTTAATACATGGGACATCTTGAACATTCCCACATGCACTGCAGTAACTGTATAAAGTGATAATTTTCGGTTGTAGTGACAGCAAATCCACAAATACAGTGGGAAACAGCCTGGGTTTATTAGCTGCCATTCTGCAGTGAAAAGTCATGCATGGCTCTATTTATTTCCCTGTCCTGAGTGACACAAGGCTGAAAGCCAGGTGCAGCTCCTGTGGAAGCTCCCATTGCTTCTAACCAGGCTATTGGTTGGATCCACATCTCTTTATTTGCAGAGCCAAGGTTCTCCCTTTTGCTTAATGCCAGCTGGGGCTACTGTCTGTTTCTCATGCCTT
>JAQHUG010000106.1:3173644-3208787 GCA_028555095.1 Dicrostonyx torquatus | reverse complement strand
GTTAAACATCAACACCGTTTGTGTTACACTATCCTCACTCCTTTGTCATGTCCCCTTCCTCCCATAGGCCCTTCAAAATTCTCTGCATTTTACAAGTACTTCAAGATAATAGCACTGTTCTAAAGATTCACAGTGGGGATCCCCATGTCTTTGAGAGCATGCAGTGTTTACCTTTCTGGACCTGGGCTATTCACCCAGTATGCTGTTTTTCCAGTTCCATCCATTAACCTGCAAATTTCATTTTTCTTTCAGCTGAATAAGTTACGTTGTGTATATGTACTGCATCCTCATTACCCATCCATCAATTGATGGATATCAGGGATGTTTCAATTTCCTTTTGTGAGCACAAGAGCAATAAATATGGATGAAGCAGTAATTTTTTAGCAGGATGGAGTATCTTCTGTGCATATGCTCAGTAATGGTATAGCTGAGCCATATGGTAGGGCTATTTCTGACTTTTTGAAGACCGGGCAAACTGATTTCTGCAGTGGCTAAACCAGTTTACTCTCCCAGCAACAGTGAGTAAAGATTTGCCTTTCTCTATGTCCGAATTAACATTTGATTTCTTGATCTTAGTCTTTCTGCTGGGAGTAAGATGAGTTCTCAAAGTAGTTTTAATTTGCATTTGACTGATGACTAAGGATGTTGCACATTAAAAAAAAAAATCTTTGTGAGTTGTGTTTTTTTCTCTTAAAAGCTGTTTGTTTAGTTCCATAACCCATTTTTAAAACTGTGTTGTCTTCTTGTTTTGTTTTGTTTTTTTATATGTTCTAGATATCAAGCGTTTCTTTCCCCCATTCTGTGGGCTGCTTCTTCAATGTTGATGGTTTCCTTTACCGCACAAAAGCTTTTTAAGTTTCACAAGATCTCATTTTCTGGCTGTCAGTCTTACCTCTTGTACTCTCAGAGTGCTGTCTGGCAAGGCTTGACCTTAATGTAAAGAGTGTCCCCTGTGCTTTTCTTTTGTCAGTTTAGGGGATTATGCAGAGGTTGTTGACCTGTTTGGAGCTGGGTTTTGTGCAAGGTGGGAGTTGAAGATCTAGTTTTCCCCCTGTACCCATTGCCATCCCACCGTCCCAGCACCATTTGGTGTAGGTGTCTTCTTTTCTCTGTATTTTTAGCATTTTTGTTAAAAATCAGGTGCTTAGAGGAGCATATACTTACAGCTGGGTCCTCTATCCCGTTCCATCGATCAATGTGTCTATTATTATTCCAGTACCATGCTGCTTTTATTATTACGGCCCTGTAGGATAACTTGAAATCAGGAATCGTGAAACCCCGAGCAGTGTTTTATTGTTCAGGTTATTTTTGGGGGGTATACATTAATAATATGCATTGCTTTATAAACTCTATCTTACTTAAGGTATGAACAACAACATTATTTTCATAGATTCTATGTCTCAGGAGTTCAGGAATAGCTGAGCTAGATCACCTGATCAATGTCTCATGATGCTGTAGTCTGGGAATCAGCAAGGCGCTGGTCCCATCTAATGTATTTTCTTTTTTCTTTTTTTGTTTTTTTCGAGACAGGGTTTCTATGTGGCTTCGGAGCCTGCGCTGGAACTAGCTCTTGTAGACCAGGCTGGTCTCAAACTCACAAAGATCCTCCTGCCTCTGCCTCCTGAGTGCTGGGATTAAAGGCATGCGCCACCACCGCCCGGCCTGATGTGTTTTCTTTTGAGCATAATATATACCCATGGAGGACTTCCTGGCCTAACATCTGTTCTCCTCAGAGCATCTTCCTTCCCCATGGCCTATAGCAGAGAAATTTTTTGTTAGCTCAGTCCTCCCAGAGCAATGTCTCTATTTATTAACCGAGTGGATACGCCAGTTACAATGACAAACATTTCACCTCTTTCCGATGTACTACTAGTAAATCTCAAGTGTGAGGATCATTGTACTCAGGAGTTCTACTCACCATAAAGGGGTGGTGTATGTCCAGAACAGAGCTATTTGTGAGCTGTTTTAGGGTTCTATTATAGAAAAGGATTTGGGGAGAGAAAGATGAAGTTGAGAGATGACAAAGTAGATAGGGCAAGATTTTCGAGTAGTAGAGATTAAGTAAATCAGAGAGCATGTGGATCTAAAAAATTGTCAAGCGCACATATAACTGGAATCAAAACCATCACAAACTGGTTTGTTTGTACAGGAGGTGAGCTTCCCATAGAGTCACAAGGAGTTCAGACAAGGGCTACAATGTGTCCCACCTGGTATAGGCTACATTGTGTTTGCTTCCTTCCAGTTTTGTATGTTGACTTCCTAATCATTTAATCTTAGAAACTGGCAGTATTTGGAGATGACTGGCTAAGAGGTAATTAAGTTAAAATGAGCTATAATTCAATCAAACTGTTTTCCTGGCAAAAAAGACTAAGATTTGGACACGTAGACACAAGGAAGAGTCCACAGTAAACTGGGAAGACAGCAGGAACTGGCTAGCCAGACAGGGAGCTCTCAGGAACTCAGTCACCCAACATCTTGGGCTTGGACAATAGTCTCCAGGACTTTGAATTTTTTTTTTCTATCTAAGGGTACCTCATGGTCTTTGGTATTTTTATGGTCAAGCCTAGAAAATTAACATATCACTCTTCTATGTTTTGATTGCTTCTCTTGGTTCTGTTCTTGTGTGTGATGGGGACAGGGATAGGATGACAAAGTTTTTTCATTTGGTAAGTATTAGGACAGGAGGAGAGACATGTCACCCCAGATGAAGATGCTCCTGGAATGGAAGCAGAAGTTGATGAGGAAACCATAGCTCCCTGGAGAGGCACTGACTGCATTCTGGGTGTAATAAGAAAAAAACAAAAAGAAACAAACAAAAACCTTATGTGGTCTGTTCTAGTGGCAATAAAACTCAGTAAATTCCTACTTGCTTACCTAGATTTCCTAACCATTTTATATAAATATTTTTTTAACCCAGAAAAAAAATTTTTTTATCTTTGTTTATGTTTCATTATTTTTTTTTTTGTTTTGTTTTGCTTTGTTTTTGTCCCCAGCTACCATGGCCTTTTTCAACAGAAAAGGTTTGGTCATGGCTGTTGTTGCCTGGAATGCTGATGGCTCTGAACAAGGACATACATCTGAGGAGAGATGAGGTTGTCCATGTAGAGCTGAAGCTCCCAGAGCCACTTAGCTTTCCATCCAGTGGTTTAGTCTGTTAAAGGTCTGTGGTAAGGAAGACTTCGGGTAGGCGAGTGACTGGATATGTGGTTAGTATGCTTCGGTGGTAAGGGAAACAGAGCTCACTGGCAGAATGGGTAGTAATGCTGGAGAGAGTAGTCGCTATGCACACGCACATGCATGCCCTCATGTGTACAGAAGAGCAGCTCCTGTGTGCCAGGATACCCACTCTACAGTTCATAGGTTCCATCAAGGCAAGAGCTGAAAGCCAAGAGTGAAGAAGGGGAACAAATGGAACTGTGACTGAGGACTCGCCAAGCCCACAATTTAAGGAAGCTCATTCATCTTAATATTTTGTTGAGGTTTGTAATCAGTGTGTAAATGTCAGTTAGAGTCAATTATATATAAAATGTTATCAAATTTGAGGGCTAGAGAGTTGGCCCAGTTGGTAAAGATGCTTACTGGGCAAGCCTGACCACTGAATTTGATTCTCTGGACCCACCCACATAGTGAAGGAGAGAGCTCACTCCTGCAAGTTGTCCTCTGACCTCCACACATGTGTTATAGCATGTTTGAATGCATGCCTGTGTGATACACATGTACATATGTGTGCACACCTACACCCACACATGTAAGAACCTTTAAAAATTGAAACAAAGTCTTAAGTTTGCCTCAGACAGAGTGCTTGCTAAGCATTATCAATGCCCAAAGTTTAATGCTTAGTACTTTTAAAAGGAAGAAAAAAAAGAGAAAGGAAGAAAAAGAAACAAAAAAACATAATACCAAGAAGAAAACAAAGAAACCTGAATCAGGACCCCTAACCTGACTACAGATGTAATTTAATCAAAATATGGCTGCCATGAAGAAAGATGGTAAGCGAGAGCATTTGCAATGGTCAACATTTACTGTCACCTTAATAGACACCATTTTTGTTAAAACTTGTAAAGCATTTTTTTTGTTTTATTTTTCATTTAAACCAAGTGTCAGCACACCAGACCCTGTGAGCCAAATCAGTCCTACTACCTGTTTTGTTGAATAAAGCTTTATTGAATAACATATGGTTGCCCCATTGTTACATATATAACCCTTTACAGTATCATTTTTTGAGCCTTCACAGAAAGACTGTGCTGATCCCTGGTTTAAAATATAAACTTCTATAGAGAGAAAATTGAATTTGTTAAACTGGTAAGGCAAACCACATCAGAACATTTCCTCTTGACCTAAGAACTAAGGGTGATGGAAAAACAAAGACTTTTTTCCCTTTGTCTCCTCCCCTTTCACTGTTTGGTTATGGTATACACACCTTATGTGATCAGTTCTATACCACACAATTATACACTTCTTCCTCACCATGCATAACCTGTCCACAAATCTGCAGAGAAATCCATCCCTGTAGGAAGGCCTGGTGTTTGACTATCCATAGATAATCATAACATGATTTCTGCGTTCTCTTTTAGAATGTCAAGAGAAATCTAGGCTTTCAATACTTTGATTTTGAAACGGTACAGCTGTCATATCTAAAATCTGCTCATGAACGTGAACTTTCCACATGTAGTTGACTAGAATGCTATTCACCATGAAATTGGAAAGTAATGAAATCCACTTAAATGCCTTGCTTAAAATTTTCTTCCTAGACATGTGCCTTGTGGTGTGGTCTGCTGGATAGATCATGCCTCATACGCTCTCTTGGATATGTAATGATAAATAATGCTAAGAAGTAGTCAAACACTCAATTTGATAGCTACTGTAAGTTGGAAAGGTTAGAAAAACAGATTCAGGGGTTTGCTTCAATTTATCAAAAAGCCGTGAAGTGCCCTTGAAACAGTGAGAATTTTAATTGTTCCTGATGCCTATCTCAAGTGATCCTGTGAATTGGATATTTTTCTTTTCTCTTGCAAGTAACAATTTGAAAAACAATACCCGCATAAAAGGAGAAACTCGGGGCATTGTGAGAAAGCCTACATTCTAGTTTATGAGCCCTGAAGTAATGGATCTCAAAGAGGTGTATGTAGGAGCCTGCTACCAACTGTGAAGACATTCTGTATTGGTTGACTCTGAACTGAAGTATCATTTCCCCTCTCATCCTGGCACCTGGATAATATTCAATAGGAAACTTTGATTTGATTGATACATCTTGGCAGCAGGACATTTAGACATTTATGTCATAAAACCAAAATGAAATATTTTATATCATTGAACACAGCCCTGCAAAGTACGGTAGTTAAAATCAAATGAAGTTAGCATCAATTTTCCAGTCATTTAAAAAGCATGCACACAGACTCACACGTGCATGTACACACATAAGCTCACCATAGAAATGCACCTTCCTTGTTTTGGAATAACATTTAGTAAAATCATAAAGTTTGCCTAAAGAAGCAGAGGTGGCAACATTTGGATACAATAAACGGGGACCTACTTATGCATGCAAAACAGGCACTCACAGGTGCAAGAAAGGTAATTGCTGGTGCAAAATGCGCCATTACCTGTTTTACATGCACAACTGCCTGACTGTAAGGGCAGCTAGCTGGTTTTGTCTCCCCGTGCATAATTTTTATGCACAAATTAGTTGCTTTGAAAAAATCTGGCACCGATGTTTCTCTGTCCTTGAACCCAAGATATATTACATATAGAAAAAAAGAAGCTTTCGACTCAGTCAGTAAAATACATTTCCTCCCTATTTTCACTCTATAAAATCTAAAAGATAAGAAACCTCTTCTAGAATTGTATTTCGGTGCGTGATGGGCTTTTTCTCTTCTTATTCTTTTGTATATCGTGCTTCATTAGTGCTTTCAAACGTGCTGAAGCCAGTCCACAACTTGCCGATTCGTTCAACTGAAGACCCATCACAGCAGTTGCGTTATGCATTGTCCTGGGAACAATTAAGACATGCCATTCCCACAAAGCAGTTTTTAAGTGGCGAAAACATATTTAATGGTAGGGTTTGTGGCACCCAGAATAGAAATGTGATGAAATCTCTAGGGACTATGTACTTACCCTAACACTAAAGAGGTTCCCTGTAATTCACACATGGACTCCTGGGATATGGCATCCAATGCAGACATCCTAAGTGTTGCTAATGAAATGTTTATCATCTGTGGCAGCCTGAGCAGAAGAGTATAATCTGTGACCAGCTAAAGGGCACCATTAACAACAGCAATAATGCAAATTTAATACATGCATAATTATTGACTTTTAGTAAATAAACCTTATGAATAATATTCATATCTAGGACAAGGCACTAAAGTATCCTAGGAATCAGGCATCAACAGCCTAGCTGTTGATGGGCATAAGGGCTCACATGGTCAGTCTAGCAGGATATGATCAATATAAACAAATGTATTAGAGAGTGATGGAATGCCAATTTTTATAATACTTACAAAGACCAGAGTCAGCATCCCCTTGTCTTTATTAAAATTGTGCATACATGTTTCTAAAGCAAGAGTGTTATTACGGTTTCTTTTTTATGTGCTCATGTGGGACAAATTCAAACACATTATGTGTCCAGTCTGAGGATTCAGTTCTCAGTATCATTTGAAATGTGAAAAAATATTGAGTAGGATCAATAAATCACTCAATACATTTTTTTTAACATTGAAAACTGGGAGCATACCTCAACTAGGGCCTCCAAGAGCTCCTTAGGATCAAGTCTTCTAAGGCCTTTCTGTAGAGGCTTTATTTCTTATAACCCAAAAGGGGCATTTCAATGACCAGATTTCTCAGAAAGGAATGAGTCTGAGGAATGTCTAATTTTGACTTAAATCTGGATTTCTGTTCCAGGAGTCATTATCATTGTGATCAGAAGCAGCCCTAGCTCTCAGGAGGCATTTGAAGTCAGACGTTATGGGCTTATTCTCCCCTAAGATCTGTGAAAATAAATTGTGTAAAATGTTATCAGTGACTATTTGTTCTGTAACTTTTATTTAGCTATTTTTTCAAAGAGCAGAATGTAGATGATTCTAAGATGTAGATTTAATTTTTCTGTGATATGGCTTTATTAATTATATTCTGTTCTATCATCTCAGATGAAGGCAGAAGTTGGGTTTTGTATTTTAGTCCAAATAGCTAATAGAGATTCTTAATGCCTTTTCTAAGTGTTACTGTGTGAATGAATGTATATAGGATAGTATGGGAGGGAAAAGGGAAGAAGAAAGACTATAGAGGTTTAGATATCTTGCCCCATCTTGTATGCGAAGACCAGCAATGTGGGCAGTTCTCGGCCACATTATATTACCATATATTACCACATAGTGGTAAATTATATCTCAACTTGATAGGGCCACAGGGTGCCAGATTTAAATGTTACTTCTGGGTGTGTTTTTAAGGTGTTTATGGATAAGAGTGCATTTGGAACAGGTGACCTTGGTGGCAGAGATGTGCATCAGCACCATCTATTGTTAATGGGGGCCTAAAGAACAAAACGTGAAGGAAAGCCACTGCCGGCCTACCTGAACTGGGCACCAGTCATCTCCTCCTCCTGGAGTGTGATTTCCCCTGCCTTCCAGGCCTCCAGCCGTGGACTGGAATTCTGTCATATCCTTTCCTGATTCTCTACTACACACATAGTATATTCTGATCTCCATGTCCTTGTAATTATTTGAACCAATTCCCTGTAATGAATATTATCTACCCTCCATCTATCGTCTATCTCATTATATCTGTGGCCTTTCATTTTGTTTATTAAGACTCTTGGCTGACACAACTATATTCTTTTCTAACTACATATTTATTTATTTTTAGACACAATTTTTTGTTGATTCTTTGGGATTTTTACATTATGCACCCCAATTCCATTTATTTCCCAGCCCTTCTGTATCTTGTTTTCACACTTGTAGTGCCCCCCCCCACCAAAGGAAAACTCAAAAAGATATAATATAAATAGGATAAAAATTTTAAAAAAATAAATAAAAATTAAAAATACAAGTTAATATTAATTAAAAAAACAAACAAACAAAAAAAGAAAACCACAAAAAACCCCACTTCGTTCCTCTGCCTTTCTTACCTTTCCATTGCCTCTTCACTTCTTTTAGTGGCAATGGGATCTTCTGTGTATCATGCCTACAGCCTTTTGTCCACACAGCTTTCCTTTCAAATGTTCATTATATAATGTATTGTTGGTCAGATTCAACGCCTCTAGCTTCTGCTACACCATCATCACTGAACCCTCACCAAAGCTCTTCTCTGATATCCTGCAGTAGTTGACCTTAGTCATGGAGATCCTGTGGCTTTGGTTCTGTAGGACCAGTTACTTCAAGTGCTACAACAGACTATAGAGGGTAGATACTGGGAAGTTCCCACTATAAAATCCTGGATACGTGTCTGGAAGGTAGCTGAGTTGCATCACCCCACTGCCTGGTGGTCTTCAGACACCAGCATTACCCGAGGTGGGGGTCCAGACCCTGGACATCCTCATGCCTCTCAGCAATAACAGGATCATGGACATCAACACAGACTATGACTGCCACAGGGTCATGGACCCAGATATGGCCCTTGGCAGCAACACAGAATTGGACATTATCATGACCCTGGGTGGTGGTGCGGGACAATCATCTATATTCTTTCATTTATATTTTAAATAAATGCTGATTGGCTGATAGCCAGGCAGGAAGTATAGGCGGGTCAACCAGACAGTAAGTAGAGGCGGGGCGATGAGAATAGGAGAATTCTGGGAAGGAAGAAGCTCATTCCTCCCAGTCCTGCCCAGATCACGAAAGAAGCAGGATGTGACCTGCCCCACTGAAAAAGGTACTGAGCCATGTGGCTAACATAGATAAAAATAATGGGTTAATATAAGCTACAAGAGCTAATAAGCCTGAGCTAATGGGCCAATCAGTTTATAATCTTTTGGAGACCTCTGTGTGATCTTCTTTGGGGATAAACTGCTGCAGGAACTGGGCAGGACAGAAACCCTGACAAGCAGGCCCTCATGTTACAGGTGGTTCGTAAGCAACTCACCACAATCCACTCCTCATGGCCTTAGTTTCTTCAGATCTGCCTCTCTCCACTGGACATGAACCATTTTGCCTCTTTCTCTTTCTCTCTCTCCCTTATCCCACCATATATTTGCTCATCATAATGGTGCCTGGTGATAATAGTGTCCTAATGGAGTTTAGCAGCCTTGTGGCTTCCCTGCCTGGGGCAAACAGCTCTGTGTAGGCATGTGTATGTCCATCTCTCCCTTCTTAGTCCTAATGCATCAACTACATTCTGTAAGTTATACATTTTTTAAATATAAATTATCACTTACATAATTTTACTATTTTCATTAAACCTCTTTTTATATGATATGTTAGTTAATTTTTTCAAGTTCTATACAATGTTTAAATTGAAATTTCAATAAGTATATATAAAGTAAGTTTTTGTTTGCCATTTTCATGTATGTAGACTACTGTGTTTTATTCATAGTCATTCTTCAGTTCCATCTTTTGCTCACTTCCTCTCCCTAAATGATCCCTCTGTTGCTTTCATGTCAGATATGCACATTACATCTATACTAAAAGTTCCATTCTACATATTAAAGACATCATGCGATATTTACTCCTTTTTTCTGTTATCCCTTTCTGTTTACCTCCCTTTAGATCCTTTTCTTTTCCCACATAGTCCTTTCTTTACTTCTATATCATATATATATATATATATATATGTTGCATGAGGAGGAGCTGGCTGTGTCCCGCCATCCAGCTCCTGGTGCCTGGCTAGCTTATACCCAAAATAACTACACAAAAATTATATTAATTTAATTACTGCCTGGCCCACTAGTTTTAGCCTCTTATTGGCTAACTCTCACATCTTAAATTAACCCATTTCTAATGGTCTGTATGTCACCACGGGGTCGTGGCTTACCAGCCTGAGTCTAACCAGTGTCCATCTTAGGCAGGAGCAGCATGGCGTCTGCCACACTTCCCTTCTGCCCAGCATTCCATCTTGTCTACTCTGCCTATCTGATTTCTGCCTTATCAAAAGGCCAAGGCAATTTTCTTTATTCAACCAATGAGAGCAATTCAAAATGCAAAAGCACCTCCTACACCATATATATATGGTGCCTCTGACTCTTGAGTGCTAGGATTAAAGGCACGTGCCACCATGCCCGCTTGCCAATTATTTTTTATGGAGCCCTAGTGTCTCAGAACAATCTTACACCAATTTGATTAAAAAAAGGGGTATTTTATTGGAGGGGATAAAACTTACAGATCAATGTCCCAAACCACATTCCTCTGGTCGCAAACAGGAAACCGAGTCTAGCAGTCAGCAGAGAAGCCGGAGGAAGCAAGCTAGCTCGGAGAGCTGCTGTGGCTTTTTTTAAAATGAAAACCACGCCCCACATTGGGCGGGTATCTTAGAAGCCATTGGCTGCAAGCAAGAGGGCTTAATCTCCCGCAGCACCCTAGTTCTTAGGTTTTTCATGGAATCATGAACATCCACTATGTAACCTAAGGCACATGCCTGGTATGGACAGCCATGAGTCTGCTTTGTTACTTTAAGTAGCTGAGGATGATATAGAAGCAGTGCCATTGACGGAAACATGGAAATGAACCTCTTTACACAACAAGAATTGGTTTTTGAGGGAATTGATGCGTGTTTGCATATAAAAATCACACCTACATTGGCAAATGCAGTGACAAAACTTAGGTCTGGAAATATTTCATAGAAAAGTGAGCTCTTGAGAACGTGGCACAGGCTGGAGATTTAAGTGGTAAAACTCTGTTTTGAAAATATTGATTATGATTCAATAAAGCTCAGAAAATTGGCTTCAAATATATAGATGCTGTTAGGTTGCATATGGCTAGTGCCTGCTCGTCCCTGTTCTACTCTTCACCCCTGCTACTGACTTCCAGTGTAGCTGTGGCTTCACGGCATCTGCTTTCTGGATTGGAGCACGTGTCTGCAGTTTCATGTCTTATATATGACTGCGTCTCAGAGTGAGGAATTCTTGTTGGTGAATAAGGTTCCCTTGGTCAGCAAGCGCTGTCAGAAGGAGCTGCAAGTAGTTTCTTCTTTCTAAGTCTCATGGGTAGTTAAAAGGCAGAAGAAAGAACAGAGATTAGTTAGGGTTTCATTGCAGTGATAAAGTACCTCAAACAAAGCCAGTCAGGGAAGAAAGACTGGGGAAGTCAGGCAGGAATGCAAGTGAGGAAGCTGGAAGCAGGAACTGAAGCAGAAGCTGAGGAGGAGCAGTGCCCACTGGTTTGTTCCTCATGGTTTACTCTGCCTACTTTCCTCCTCACCCCAGCACTGCCTTACCCAGCGCTGGCATTGCCCACATTGAGCTGGGCTCTCTCACGTCAATCATCATCTAAGAAAATGCTCCATAGGCCAATTGGCCCACAGGCCAATCTGGTGGGACCACTTTCTTGATTTAGGTTCCCTCTCCCTAATGACCACCGCTGTGTCAAGGTGGCAGGAACCTAGGCAGGCAAGCAGTCTACCAGAAATGAGCATAGAGATGTTAATATCCCCATGCATCCTCTCACTGTGCCTCTGTTTGCTAGGTGTACTCCATGTGGGCACGGTACTGTGATGATTGTTACCAGGGAAAAGTGCCTCTGGAGGGGCCTTTTGTGGCTATTATACGGGGGTAATTGAAAGGAAAAGAGAGCTAATCATGCAAGGAAATAGTAAAGGTTAATATTTGGCGAAATTAGGAATAAAGTGGTACTGCAGTTAGTATCAACAATCTAATAACTGATACCTTCTAGTCTGGAAAAACCAGCACAGACTTGCTCACTTCATGTCTATCTCCTCATTCTTGGGTAATAATTATTTCATTACATTCTGTATGATTTCTTCCATATGCCTACATTTCTTCCACTGTATTTTAAGTTTTTGGGAGATTTCAAAGTTAGTTTCTCACTGACTATTTTCCTCGTATGTACTTTGTCATCCTACGAAATAATGTAAAAACAATATGGATGTATGTTATCAGCAAATGCTATTTACCATTTTCATAGAGAAGGTACTGTATGCCACTGATTATTTGAATAAAGAAAACCAATCACCTTTAAAAAGCTTAAAAGGCTATCTGAGTTAGCATTTATATATTAAAGAAAGAAAAGCTATAATTGTATATGAAATCTTCTAAGCTCCTAATAAGAGTGTTAGGGTCCAAAAGTCACCAGTGTCACCCTTTAGAGCTGGGAAAGGTCAAAGTACGGCTGTTCTCCGCACCCTTGCTATGCTCCTGCAACAGAAAGCTTGGCACAGCCATGCTTCTGTGAAGACCTTTGCCTGGGATGCAAAGCCATGGGTCTCTTCACTTCCTGGCTTCTAAGTACCAATCTTTGGTTCAGGGACAGACAGATGTATGTCAGTCGTTACCATCTGAATTAATAAAGCATTTGAAATAACACCAAATAGAAGGCAATTGCAGGAAACATCATTTTATGGAAAATTGTTAATGTGAGGAAACCAAAACATAACTCAGATTCTTATCACCAGGGAAATGTGCTGTCTTTTTTTTTTTATTTTAAATTTTGCTTTGTTTGTTTCTCGGAAGGAAGGAAGGGAAGGAGGGAGGGAGGGGGGAAAGAAGAAAAGAAGGGTGGTTAGAACACAGTGATGCTGAGTATGTTTCTTACTGTAGTTTTGGATCTCATACAAAATGAAGCCACTGAATAGAGGAAGTGACATTTCTTGAGTCCTGAAGGGACAGCGGAGTGTTTGCAACTTGCTTTCTGATTCAGAGCCTCCAAAGCCTGTGTTTCTTCCCGCTGTTTGTGCAAAGTCTGGGCTTCTGTTAACCCAGAAGTCACCTCTACCCGAGCTCCTTGAGTGCTGGCCTATGCCTGCCAGGGTTAGGGAGAGTTACAGCGGAATGGCGGCTTCCTGGGAACACTGGAAACCAGGAATCCTTTGGGGAATGGGTAGGTATTGCAACTTGAGCATTTGTGGAAAGGGCAGAGTCAGATCCAGCAGGAGTAGCAGGCAGCAGTAACCAGTCAGTATGACCTCAATTCTCATAGCTACAATGTCTCTTTCTCTCCACCTCTCTCTCCCCAACTCCCTCCCTCCCTTCTCCATCCCCCACCCACTAAACATCAAACCTGAGGCTTCCTGCTTGTGAATTGCACCTTTAGGTCAAATTCAAGTTTCATAAACAATTGTTCTCTACTTAATATTAAACATTCATCTACTCATCATTCATCTAGCCGGCATTTAATGACTCATATCAAGGTATAAAGATGAGGAAGCAAGAACAATAAAAATTAAAAATACATCATATGCTACAGTATAAATTAATAAGTGTGATAGGAATAGAAATAAAAGAGTCTGTAATCTTGCCACAGGGAAGATTTGGGAAATGTTTCACAGAGGATGTCATCTTTGAACTTGATCTTAAATTCAAGGAAGAGGAGAAAGGGCGTTTCAGAAGGCCAGGAGTGAACACTGAATTATTTATGTGTGCATGCAGGAATGCACACTTCTGTATTGCTTATTAATTGTGTAACTTAGTAGGTCTTGGTAAGAAAAAGTAAACATGTGATTGTGTTTTATAGATTAATGTTCATAAAACTTATCTCTATTTATTGGATTTTATGCCAGAAAAATCAGGCTCAGCAGAAACTTTGTTTAAAAAAACCAAAAAACAATACATATATTTTGTAGAAACAGATAAAAATGAATGAAGCATAAATGGATAGTTAAAAGTGTATTTCTATCCTCAGCTTAATTCTATATTTAAAAACATATTTATCATTAATTAATAGATGGTCTTAAGTGCGAATTTAGCAAGTATTTAGTAAAGTAATGGCAATTGCATATATTAATAACAGCAAAGGAAATTTCATGATGAGTGGATGGGACAGGGATATCAACCTCACAGGGGTTTCAATATCAACCTTTCTTGGGGTTCAGGAGTCCAGAAAAGTTTCTATAGAACCTGGAGCGAACGCCAGCAGTCACAAATATGCTAATTAACCCGCTGTTGATAGTAAGAGAATGCTTTAACTTTTCACATCTACAAGGAAGAACCAGCAATGCCAAGAGCCACGTTGACCCCAGCCTGCAGATGCTGCCCCCAAAGCCCATCATCTCTAGCATGGCCCTGATTTCTGCTGAGGAGTGGGAACAGGCTAAACACAGGATGGAGAGATGGTGGTCCCTCCTCAGCTGTGGACTCCATCAGGAACCTTCCCAGGCTCCTTGGAATACGTTCCCTACTGTGCCACATCAGCTGGCCTGTGGACACCCAAAATACTCCCTTACGTACCTCAGTCTTTTGCCTACAGAACTTATCCCTGCAGACATAATGAGCAGGCATTTTGCAAGGATGACAGCTATAGACAGGACTTGAAGAAGCTGCACTAAAGTGACCGTTCCAGGCACCCACGCAGAGAAAACGAGTAAGGTTTTTCTCTTGTTGTTTCTTTGTGCTGGTTTTTTTGGTCCTCGTCTGGCATTTAGGGTCAAGAAAAGGAATGCAGTTTTAGGGACTTCTCCTGACTTCCTACCACCAGCAAAGGTAAGTAAGCAACAGGTGCCAAGCAAACACAAAGGTGACAAAGTCCTGAGAGACATATTGTGCTAGCTGTTGCTGATTGTGTTTTTACATTAGCATCTAAGCACTTGGGTGCAGAATGATTGTAATTCTAGGTGCTGATATCTGGGCTTGTCTTTGATGGGTGGGTGTTTTGTTTCATGGTTTCTGTTGCCTTTTCTGGTTCTTGGGGTGGATGTGGTTGCTGTATATTGCTAGGTAGGAAATTCTTCTGAGATACTCCTAGGTGTAGGCACTGTGTTTTAGAGTAAAATGTGTTTCTAGGTATTGAGGGCTGACACTTAGAAATGAGCATGGGCTGGGATAGGGTTATGGGAGTCCACAGGAGGAAAGAAAACAGGGTATTTCACCCAGATCTGCTTAGTCCCCTAGGAATGGTGGCAGAAAGCTAGGAGAGGTCATACTAGGCAATCTGCTACAGAACTTGTTTGAGACTGAGAACTGGATATGGAGGAGAGGAGGGACAGTGAAGAACCAAAATTCACTTACTTGGTTCACTGGTGTACTCTATTCTCTGGTAGATTTGGCCGGTGGATTCCTAGGGAATGCCTGCTGCAGTTGGGAGGGCAGGGATAACAGGATGAGTAGGGAGAAGATTGGTGGAGAAGAGCCCATGACTTATTGGAGTTGGGGGCAGAGAGGAAGGGAAGGTCACGTCAGGTGTTCTGCTATAGAGTGTGGGGGAATGAGACTTGGGGGTTGGATACGGAGGAAAGAAAAAAGATGTGATGTTAGCCTATCTGCTTCCTTGGTCTGGGTCTTGTATATTTTTTTTCAACATGCTACTGAACTACTCTGAGTAAATAGAAATGGATAAAAGGAATAACAAATATTTAAATTGGACAGGAAGAATAAGATTGTCTCTGTAGACAGCATGATTTTTAACACAAAAGGCTTTGAGTACTTTATCAAAAATCTGTTAGCTTTAATAAATGAATTCAGTAAAATTACAAGTTACAAAATCAACATACAAAAAGACGGCTTCACAATCTCATTTAAAAGGCTTCCAAAACACTTATCAAATTTAGCTAAAGAAGTGAATGATTTTTATACTGAAGAATAAAAAACAGTAATGAAAGAAGTTAAGATGGATATAAATAAGTGGCAAGATATCTCCTGGTCATGGATTCATAGAACTGATGTCAAAATGTCATTACTACTTAAAGCAATCTATAGCTTTAATTAATCTCTGTTACAATTTAATGCCACTTTTCACAGAATAGGAACAACAGCTCTAAAATTTGTAGACTTGGAAAATATTTTGGGCAGGTAAAACAATCTTAATGATTCTTAATGAGTGAAGGGGTAGATATAACACTTCCTGTGTTGTCTTACAAATAGGTAGTAGTCAAAATAGCATAGCAAGGTCATAATATATATATATTATATATGCATATATACATAAATGTATCTATTCCTCTGTGTGTGTGTGTGTCTGTGTGTTGAATAGAAGCACAAGACATGAACTTATCCACATACACCCAATCAATTGCTAGCAGTTAATGAAAGGGAAAACTTGTACTTTTTAACAAATTCCATGAGAATATTGGTCAATGCATTTGCACAATATGAAATCAAATTCCTAACTTACGTGTTATACAAAAGTCAACATAAACATCAGATGTGGAGCTACACAGTTTCTCAATTCAAACAGGGAGAACATCTTGTATACAGCCCTTGGCAGTGAAGCACAGGAAGGAAATAGGACAAAGGCATTTCTATACAGAAAGAAACAGCAAAAAGCAACAGTCAACTACAGAAGATGTTTACAAGTCAGAGACATGAAGGATTTATACTAAAATGTATAAGGAACACATAATACTCAATAAGGAACAAATCCACATAATTTATACTAAACAAATAAGGGGTCTCAAATAGACATTTTTCTGAAGACTCAGCAATGGTCTGTAATTCGGGAAAAAGAACTTAACCTCAGTAATCAGGAGAAAGGAAATCAAAACCTCATACTCGCTAGAATGGCCATTATCAAAATCCTGAAAAAATAAATATTTATAAAGATAAAGAGAGAGGAAGCTCACTATTGGTGAGTAGCGGGGTTTTAAAAATTAAAAATGGTGGTCTGGGCATGGTGGTATTCATCTTTAATCCCAGCACTCAGTAGGTAAAAGCAGGCAGATCTCTACGAGTTTGAGGCCAGTCTGGTCTACAAAGTGAGTTCCAGGACAGCTAGAGCTACATAGTGAGACCCTCTCTCAAAAAAGGACTAAAAATGGTAGCACCATATGATTAGTTATACCAATTCTAGGTCTGCAAAGAAATAAAGCCATTATCATGTGGGGATAACTATGCTTCCATATTCCTTGCAGTATTATTCATACTGGCTGTGGTCTGGAAATGAGACTCAGCCAGTGGATGGCTAGACAAAGAAGATGTGGATTATACTGACAATGTAGTGATAATATCCAATCTTAGAAAAGAAAGAAATCATTCTATGGATGAAAATGAATGACAGTAATGAAGTAAGCCAGGCACAGGGCACAAACACTGATTAGTATCACATATGTGTGGTTATTAAAAATGTGTAGTGGTAGAAACAGAGAGCATAAAGTGTGACTACCAGAAGTGTGACTACCAGAAGTGGATGGGAGTTATGTTGAGTAAAGGCTCTAGACTTCAATTCTGGCGACCTAATTTGTAACATGGTAATTAGGTAACAATGTGTTATATACTTGAAATTTGTTAAAAGCATAGATTCTATGTTCAGCACACCACATCAAAGTACCTGTGTGATAACTATGACAATTGCTTTTTATGGTAATTAGTTTACAATATGTGTATCAAGGCATCACTTAGTATATCTCAAACATATGCAATTCTTGTCAATTACATATCAACAATTCTGGAAGGATGATGATGATAACCATGGTGATGATGATATTGTTCTCATGCACAGTAGTGTTTGATAGCCCCTATCTTGCTTTCCTTTAAAACTATTTTTAATTTAAAGAAGATGATACAATTCTTGATGGGTCAGCTGTCCTTATAAGAGGGAATAATTGTTGGGCTGTTTTTAAGGATCTACATCCACTCAACTGATATAAATCCACTTAGACACAAGTAGCCTTAGGAAAATCCGAACTTTGAGCTAATTGGGTTGTATTGTATATAAGATATTCAGATGAGGTATTGAAAACAAGACTTCAGAGTTTACCAAGGATACTAAAACTGGAGGCTGAACAAATAATGAGGAATGAAACAATCAGACTCAAAAGGATTTGGATTGTATAAGTAATTGGATCAGCAGATGGCAAACGCAGTTTGGTACAGGAAAATGTAAAATAGACTTGAAGCAAAAGAAACAAACTAGAGAATGTGTGCTAAATGGAACAATCATCCAGAATGCTGACCAGGAAATGGAAGGGAGGGGCCATCATAAAACAGAAATCACAGCAGCTCTTCGCTTGTGGCAGATTCTGTTGCTTTACAATCCTATCAGAAAGGATGCACATGTGTATTATCTACGCTGGGAACTGACTGTACCCTACGGGAACTGGCAGGGTCTTGAAATTTTCAATCATCTCACCTCCCAGGTTTATAAAGACACCTTTCAGAAAACATTATAATGTTTTCCTTATTTTTTATGCTCATTTTTCTTCTTTGTTTAGGCTCATGCACATAACTCCATAATTACCCTTCTCGGACATTGCTGGGAAGATCCAGAACAATGTTTTCAGGGTACTTGCTAATTACTCCATATTTCACCTTGTCAGAAGATTCCCAAGAGGAACCACTTAAGGGTATCATTTCCCATTTGCCCCATTCCCTGAAGATACAATGTGCTTTTGCACAGGTTGGAGATCAACTGTTTGGTTCTGGGGAATATTTGGGAATTCCAAAGTAAGGGGTATGTATGTGTGAGAGTGTGTATGGGGAATTATCTGGGCAGTCTGTTTTATAAGGGAAATGTTTATATGTCTTCTCTAGAGACTGACACAGTACTGCCAAGGAAGAACTGACAACTGGCATCAGAAAGTTCAGTGATGGATCTGCTGTAGGTCAACCTTGAGAGACATTCTGAAACCCAAGTGAGTGAAGAGAAAAGAGCAGAAAGAACAATCCTTGTTCTTCACACTGACTGATTCGCTTGCCACAGTCACATGACTAAGGTCTCCAAGTATATCTGGAAAATGACTATAGTACCTTCTTCCAATGCACTTGGCAGAGGAACAAATGAAATAACACTGAAATTTTATTGCATACAAATACCAGCTAAGAAGCTGGGTGGTGGTGGTGCATGTCTTTTATCCCAACACTCAGGAAGGTAGAGGCATGTGGATCTTTGTGAGTTTGAGGCCAGCCTTGTCTACAAAGTGAGTTGCAGGATAGCCAGAGCTACACAGAGAAACTCTGTCTCAAAAAAAAAAAAAAGCCAAAAAATTATTCAGCGAACTGCTCTGCTCCTGCAATAATATGGTTTTAAATGGATGATTGAGGCAGCCATGGACAGTCAGCCAGAGCCAGTGTGTTTCCTTTTCATCTGTTGCCCCGGGACTTCTCACCTAGAGCTGATCTGTGTAACCAAGTAGGTACTGAATGTAGTAGGTGTTTTCTTTTGTGTAGTTTGAAAATGTGCTAACAGAAGGTTACTAACAGTGTCCCCCATGGTTTTGTTACTCCCAGGGAGCAACATTCTGAATAGCAGGCTTCAATGTTTAGATCTAGTTGCATAGCCCATGGTGACCGATACTCAACTCCAGCTTTTGTTGCAGAGAATGAAAATGACTTCCCCTGGCCTGGCAAGAATCACCTTTTCATCACCTGCTACTGAGGTCTGTTTTTCATGTGCAGAAAGTAGCAGTGGCGTCTGTTTACAAATCATGACTAAGCCCATAGAGCAAAGTAGCCTGTGAAATCAATTCATCTTGAGAATATGTGAAAATGGCCGTGGTTCTTTGCGTATTGAAATTCTGTATTAGTTAGGCAGTCTCATCTGAGTGTGACAGTTGGGTGAATTGAACAATGAAAAGGCCCCAAACAATAGGAGAGGCAGCTAGACGGAGGCATCCAAAGACACGGAGCTCTGGACTGAGATTCACCGGAACCTCAGCAGCACACGAGCTCCTGTGGACATGGCTACCATGTAATTAGCTGAGAAGTAAGTTAGGTGTTTAAAAATACTTTTTTTCAGGTGCTTTTTTGTATTCATGATAGATTCCCAACACCAAAAATCAATCTCAATCAAAGCAGCAACTGAGTTTATCATAAATTATCATGGAAAGGTTTTCTACTGAGTAGATGGTTAATTACTATCTAATTTGAATATTTTTGCATATTAATGAGAAATGGATGAAAATCATTTTTAGATTCTTAACTTCAGCTGAGAAACCCATGGAGATAATGGCTCCTTTTAAAAGACATGTGATTTCTGTTACTAAAGGAGATGCTGATTTTTTTTCAAAATTATTGACTTGTTTTAAGTTGATGAATGGATTAGTATTTTGCCATTAATATATTATATCCAAATGAAAGACAACTCCATTACTTGATACTGTAGCCCCTAGATGCCTGTGAGGTAAGAAAAATGAAAAAGAGATGAAAAATATGCTAAGAAAAGGTCTAACTATGCTCTGTCCTTCATAGTTTCTAGATGCAGACCATTTTGCTTTCAGTTATGAATGTGTTTTTATGTCTTGTATTTTTTGCTACATGAAGTTCTATGTATATTTATTTACAAGAGACATTTAGATCTAGAATATGCATATGGAGCTGAAAGAAGAGGTATATTCTTAAAATTATTACTGTAGTCTACAAATTGAAAAAGTGACCGGCAATTGCTTCGGTCTTCAGAAATTGTTGCTAGCCACAAGTCAAAAGTCACTTTTAGAAAGTGCCCTTTAACTATTTCTTGACATTGCAAATAAAGGACAATATTTCTTATATTTTTAGGCACTTAGAGAAAATAATTCAAAGAACAAATATTTCTCTTCTTCCCATTTTCTCCCCCTTCATCTCTTATTTCATATGTAAACCCATCTGGGACATACATTTAAGAATTTTTTTCTTTTCTCTCTTTGGGCAGAATCTGTTACTACCTATGATTCAATGAATCCAGTTGACATTATCCAAAATTCATTGCAGACAAATGAATACCAGCCATGATGAATGAAATTGCATAAGAATTTTTATATTTTTGAACTAAAACTTCATCCAAGGTGGGTAATATAAACAAGGCATTGGTTCTCATAGGCCAATGCCATCTTAGCACAATGTTGGTTTTAAAAGGCCTCAAAATATTAGAATGTTCTTAAAAGTGTATTGTTCAGTATTGTATTTTACTGTGGAGAATCAGAATTGGATTGGTACATGGAACTTTATTCAGGCCCATAGACTTTAAGACATGATCGTGGAGTTCAATGGATACTTGAGAATTATTTTGCTCAATAGGAAAAATTAGGAAAGAGTTTTCTCTCTGAGTCTGAAGAGCTTGTCATTTACAAAAACCTGAACATCCAAGCTAGCACATAGCAGATAAAGAAAGGAGTCCCAACCCCATTTAGTCACTTCATCTACCGTCATGGTCAGGACCTTTTGGATCAGAAAGTGTGAGGGATTTTCCAATCCAGGAGTGGTGAACTCTGAAAGCAGAAATCACAGCACATCTTTCTCAGGAAAAGTCTGTAAAAGAGGCAAGCCATTTTAAAAAGAACTAAAAACCTTGATGTTTCCAATTGAGCCATATGCCAGGGTAACTCTCAGGATAAGAAATGAACTATATTTTTTATGCACAAAGTGGGATTTAAAAAAAAAAAGAAATCAAGAGTGGCATTAGCATGAGCTGTCCACTCCCCCTCTCCTCCTTCTGGTCTCTTCCAGTCTCTTTTGCCAAAGAACTGAGAATGAATTTTTGAGAGCCAAGGATATGGAAAGGAAGACAAAATAAAGCTGGGAGAATTTTGGCGGAACTACATGCTCAACATACTGTACCACTTCTTTAATATATTTCAATAGTCCTGTGTCATCAGTTGGTAGCTTTCCTTTTCGGCAATTAACAATATATTTTGTTTTTCCCTAATTAAGCTTAACATGATGGTATTAATTACTGCTGGTAGTTGAAATCTGTTGGGCTAATTTTCAACTTTAGCTAATGAAACTTGGTCTATACTCACAGTTGGAATTATCAACCTTAGCACATTATATTTCTTTCTATATCTTCTAGATTATGTATACACAGTGTGGCTATAAGTTGTAGTTGTGGAAGAAGATAAGCCTTTTTGTGTGACTCATGGATCTTTCTCAATAAGCTCTTTTCTCTGTGGAAAGTTACAGATTTCATATAAATTATGGAGGTTGCAAATGTATCTAAAGACTTCCAAAACCATCCTTCTCCTGGCTTTTAAATGAAGCTATCTGAACATATACTTCACTCATCAAAAAGATAATGTAGAAATTGTCTTTATATTAGGAAATTTAATATGTTTGCATAAAAATAATTCAGATGTATTTAGATACCATTATTCAAAGCTAAATTTTGGGGTTGAAGCTCTAAAACAGGAAAGTAACCCAAAGCAAAAACAAGCATCCAGATCTGGTATCAGATTTTAGAGAAGAACACACACACACATGCATGCACACACATACACACATATACACACACAAATAGAATAAATTCCACATGCGTGATGAGGTATATGAACAGGTGTTATCTTTTTTGCAGATGAGAGTGCTAAGGATATTAATTGAGGGATCAGATTGCTCTGTGAATCTTTTATCTAAGTGGATAGCCCCACTTTCTGTTCCTGAGAGTATAAAGGAAAACTGGAGGCGGGAAAGGAGTAGCTGATCGAATGAAGGGAAGAACATGATCAGTGTAATACCATGCTCTTTTCTCAGCATGCGTTTTCAGATTTGAACAAATTCTCCACGACATTGTTGTTATTTTCTTTCTCCAACTTATCCAATTACCTGGATTACTCATTGATACTAGGCACAAAAGGATTCTCCGATCCCGCCTTGACAGCAGTGGCTGTGCTCCTTAATGTGACCCGAAAATGTTGCTCTATAGTGCCCTGGAGAGTCTACATTGCCTATGCTGTTCCCATGCTCTTAATTTCCTAAACCTTCCCCCTTGTGCTGTACAGTGTTCAGTGTGTCATCACAACAGCCTAAATCAAGTAGGTACCACTGAGATCCTAATTTTACCAAAGAGGAAACAAAAGATAAGAAAATTCAGGTGACTTTGCCAAGTCTAGGAGCTAGAGTCTGTGGTCATGTGTCCAATTTCAGAAACAGAGGTTCACTTGTACCCAACTGATCTCACCTCCCTTATGCATGAACTATGACACTTTGGACACAGTACTTAATTATGTAAACATTTATTTTCTATCCCTCTGTCAGATAGGTCTAGTGACTACAAATTATTTTTTTATTAAAATATATGACAAATACTGAAATTATAAAACACCTTTAATATAGTGCTATTAGTGCAATTATCAGCCTTGGGCTAAGGAGGGTGGATTGATTGTTTTTATTGAGCTATACATTTTCCCCCATTCTCCTCTCCCCTTCTACTCTCTCCTGGGACCCCCATGCTCTCAATTCACCAGGAGATCTTGTCTTTTTCACCTTCCTATGTAGGTCCATGTATGTCTCCATTAGGGTTCTCTTTGTTGTCTAGTTTTTCTGGGGTTGTGGCCTATAGGCTAGGTTTTCTTTGCATTTTGTCTAAAAGCCACTTATGAGTGAATACATATTGCATTTGTTATTCTGGGTCTGGGTTACCTCACTCAATATGGTGTTTGCTAGATCCATCCATTTGCTTGCAAATTTCAAGATGTTATTTTTTTACCACTGTGTAGTAAGTAAGCTCTCTTTTTTGTAAATGTACCACATTTTATTTTATCTTTATTTTATTGGTTGAGGGGCACCTAGGCTGTTTCCAGGTTCTGGTTATTATAAATAATGCTGCTATGAACATAACTGAGCGCATGTACTTGTGGTATGATGGAGCGTCTTTTGAATATATACCCAACAGCCATATTGCTGGGTCTTGAGGTAGATTGTTTCTTAATTTTCTGAGAAGTTTCCATACTGATTTCCAGAGTGATTGTACAAGTTCGCACTCCCACTAGCAATGGAGAAACATTTCTTTACCTCACAGTTTCTCCAGCATGAGCTGTCATCATTGTTTTTGATCTTGGCCATTCTGAGAAGTGTAAGCTGGAATCTCAAAGTTGTTTTGATTTGCATTTCTCTGATGGCTAAGGATGTTGAACAGTTCCTTAAGTGTCTTTCAGCCCTTTGAAATTCATCTGTTTGAGAGTTCTCTGTCTGGAATTAGGACCATCTGCTTACAGGGCTATACATCTATAGGATGGTCTTAAGTGAAAAAATAATAATTATTTAGGTTGAGGAATTGCCTGCATCACCTGGTGAAGAGATTGCTGGTGATTAAATCCATGAACAGAGATTGCCACTTTATAAGAAGTCAGCCAGAAATGAATGCTGACTGGGAGTCTCGTCTACTAGTCTCTCATTCTATCTTGGAAAGAAGGTCACGGTTATAACAGAATGCTTTAAAGATGAACTTTCCATACTATTTTAGCATTCTAGTGACGACATACGCATTTATTTCTTTTCTATAGTTTAGTCTTTTCACGAAGTCTTAGTAATTTGGTAATAGAATATAGCAAAATTTTGTTCGTTAATGGTAAATCCCAGGCTGGGGTAGTTTCATTCGTTATCTTTGTTGACAAAAGTAACAGAATTGTTATTTGTTAGGTTATATGTGTTTCCATGTTTACAAAATATTTTTACCTTTATGTGGACTCCATGTGGTGAATTATAATACTAATTATAAGTACTTAAATTAATATTTTTTTTAATTTTTAGTACATTTCAACTAGAATATGTTTTTTGATATTTTTGATTTTAAGTAACTATTCCTATTCAGAGCTACAAATTTTGAAAAATGGTAACTTTATTTTCCTATTTCTGATTTTGTCCTTTTGATGTAAATATATATTATGGACAGCTCATTTTACAATGTGGTTCTTTATCAGCACAATGCAAATAGCCCTGCAAACTTGTATCATTTTTCTGTGAAGATCTTGAAATAAAAAGAACCAATAGTAAATACCCAAACTACAGCTGCAGTTTTAAATATTTTATAATCCAATCAAATTGTTTGAGTAGTAATGCATTTAAATGTTGTTATGGAATCCCCTCCAGACGTTTTAAAATGGTTACTCTCGTCTTCGCCTTGCTAGTTCTGAATTTCATAAGGGGTGACAGTTTTTAATAATGGAGCATTTGACTTAGAGAACAGTGTTTCTTTTTGCATCTCAATATGATCTATAATTTTCTGGCTTGACTTTCAGAGGGACACAACTACAAATTATTTTTTATTAATGAACATATATGCATCTGTTGTCACTGCTATAATTAAAATGATCTTAAGTGAGAAGTTTCACCTGAGTTATTCAGCATCTTTTTAGGTGTTTAGAGGAAGTAATTTTGCCTTATGAGAAAATATATCAGGCTGGAATTCAGTGCAAAAAGTACCTTTATAAAGCCTCAATGTCGATACCTCCCTTTAATTAAATATACTGTGATACTTGAGGCCAGGTCTAGTACTAGATATAGTTTAAAGTATTTTTAAATCATATGGGTTAAAAATGGAGTTGGGAAAGGTTTCTACGACAAAGCTAATATTAACTGAAGGCTTGAGATGCGCTGTGTTCTGGATTAAAACACATTTCACAGCTCATGCCACAGTTTATAATTTCCACTTTTAATATGAGGAATCTAAGACAAATCGAGGTTGAGGACCTCAAATATCAAACCCTGAAGTTTGGGCTTTGTGTCCTTAGCACCTCACATATGTCAGGACTAGCATATATCTACTTAAGTATACAAACCCATCTAATGTAAATAAAGGGCCAAATATGTTCACTTATAAATCAAATTATCTTAACCATTTGAAGCATGAATATTCAATAATATGGCTTTCTTATTTTAAAATATTGGTTTTATTCATCTCTTTAGTGCGTTATATTGATCCCAAACATTATTCAAGCAGTGTTGTGTTTGGCTTAGAATGAAAAAGAAAATTGTTGTCATCACCGCTCCCTGTTGGCATTCGTGATTATTTGCTTACACTTCAGCACTAGTCATCCAATTAATGACAGAGTATGTTCACATATATGTACTGTTAGACAATGCTAGAGAGTACTTTCATCTTTGAACTAAATATGATACAGAAAGTATGTTTGAAAGAAAGCAGAAGAGAAGAAAGAATAATGAGAATGTGTGTAACTGGGTCTTACTGGGAGCAAGGTGAGACAAAAAAAAGGGAATTCATAGTTTGGTAGCTTGTTGTGAGAAACACAGTTCGATATCTTAATATTCTGCGTGTACTCTGAACTGTCACATGATTCAAAGAGCAGGCTCTATTTGTGAAAATAACTTATTCCCTTAAGCTGAGATCACAGAATAAACATACATCAAATGAACAACGACACAAATGTGAATAGTAACATGGCGGTATGCAACAAATGTCAGAACTCTTTGGGTGCAGTCCGACATGAGTTAACTTCCTCCTCTGAGACAACTTATTTTCCCTATAATTTATTGGGAAGAAAAACTTTTCACTGAAAATAAAAAAAGAAGATATAAATGTGTTGGATTAGTTCTTTCAAATAAGAAAATTTTCTATAATAACTGTTAGACAATGAGAAATTTTGAAACCACTTTAGCAGGGGAAAGAAAAAGCTAAACATTTTTATGAACCAGTGTTTGTTTTTAAAAATGTAATTTACAGATCTTTGAGGATTTATTTATTATTTAAGGTTGGGTGCTCCACAGGATTTTGTTCTTATCACATTGACCCCTTGGGGAATCTCTTTTTTAACTGCCATCTGCTTTAAGAATAAGCTACCCTGTTGAGGGCTGATCAATGAATATAGCAATAAGTCATTAGGAGTTGTTTTATGACATTTTTTCAGAATGATAGAATTAGTTTCTCTCTCTAGGTCGTATGATTTGTCTGCTACAAGTTATCACTTCTGTTAACAGTGCCACATATAGGTTCTGTTTCATGGTGTGTACATAGGTCCAATCAGAAAATGGTTGGTTACTATGATAACATTCTTGCCACTACTGCACCATTGGGTGAACATATCTTGTCAGACTAGTCATATTTAACATCACTTAACCTTTATGGAATGTCTATAAAAACATGTTTTTAATCAGTCGAGTCTTAAAAACTGGAAATATATAGTAGGAAATATATAGTAGGACAAGGTCTTACCATCTATTAGCTAAGTTTTCTTAGCTGGTCAATTGGTAATGGTCAAATATCTATCAAACTACACATTGGGTGGCTTAAAAAACAAAAGCACTCTTTGTAGTTCTGGAGGCTGGAAAGTCCTAACTGGGGGCTGACAGGATTGGTGTCTGGTGAGCTCTTACATTCTGGTTCATAAATGCATGTTTTCTTGTAGGACTTTCATGGAAGAGAGTAAGAGGTCTATGGAATCTCTTTTAGATGGGTACTAATCTCATTTCTGAGAGCTTCATTCTCATGGTCATGTCTCAGAGGTCCTATCTCCTACTATTAGCACATTAGGGGCTAGGATTTAAGCATATGAATTTTGGGAAGACATAAGGTTTAGCCCACAATACTCCATAAAGATAAATGCATTTCCCTCTTGATATAAAGCAATTAAAATGATTGAATTCTTGATTTTTCTCAGAATTTCTCTGCATAAGCTATTTGACAACCAGAAAGTATTCTTGTAATAAAAGTCACTCTATAAGTGAAACACAAACATTTCACGAAGCCGCAGGAACCCTTTCTATATAACTTAGTGCTGTAAAAGAGATTCCCAACTCCTCTGAATTCCTGTTTCGTGTTGAGCTTTTCTCCATGTTTATAGGCCACTCTTTTCATCTGCATCACTTCATGTATTCACTCTGTTCTCAAGTTTTGACCCTTCTGAGTGCTTCCTCATGGAAATTACCCATGCCCATCCCTGTGATGGACTATAACCCAAATTCTAGTTGACACCCGAGTCTTTTTATGCATGTGCCTTTTCTTTATACTGACAGGCTTCATGCTGTGCCATCCACTCGGTGTACAACCCCAGATGTCTGACTTATTTAGATAATTTACATGGTTTGCTCATTGTAGACCCAGACCATAGTTTTGTTTTATTTTCAGAGAAAGGCCTCACCTAACTCTTTTACTAGCTCATCTTGTATACCAATGAGATCTCAGAAACTCAAATGAAAATTTGATGTGGAAACTACTTATTGTTCATGAAAGTCAATTACTATTAAAAACTAGTAAACAATGTTCACATTCTTTTCTTTCTTTTGTATGTAAATTCTCTGTTATATATACTTATGTGGAAGTTTTATTTAAGACACACAAGTTTAATAGGGGCCAGATACACACACAGATTACTATACCAGAAAGAGCTCCTCCGAAGAAGCAGGCAGGCTGGTTATCCGCGCAGAGAGAGCGCTTTCCACGTGGGCCTATCATTTTATACCTCTTGCGGCCTGGTGGTCCAGCCCCATTAATTAATTAACAACTAATTAGGGGGGTGGAATAATTAGCTAATGACGGGGCATGGCTATAAGCCGAAATGGCCAAGACCACTCCCCTTCATCTCCCCCTCTTGTCTAAATAAGATCAATCTAGCTCTACACAATGGGAACAGACATTGGACATAAAATTACAGACAATAAAAATATCAATCCACTATCCCTCCCCCATCTCTTAAATATAGGGAAGGCATAATTAACCCCTACATAAAGTCCCAAAGTCTGAGGGCAAAATTTTCTGGGATAAGGGACGTTGTTCTCCAAAGCTACTTCTTGCTGTCATGGGGACGACGTTTAGTCTAGGGAATCCACATCAGGTGTCCAAGTAGAAATCTTCCTGACAAATGGTATCCAAATGGGTCCTGTAGCAGTGTTGTGCGTCCCGACGTATCAGGCAGAGGAAGATGTCATCAATGTGTCCCATCTTCTGTACCTATAATTACAACATAGGGTAAGACAACTCAAAGGTATTAAAATGAGGCCACCATCCGGTGGTATCATCCTCTCTCCGGAAACCTCTCTAAAAATTGCTGCAAAAAAATTATTTTTCAAAGTGGAAAACTGAAAACATTAGTTACACATATCAATGAAGGTTATGATAGGTATAAAGAAAAAGAAATATGTTCATTAAATTCAGGTTATTTTCTGTCTCATATCAACTGACTCTTGACATACGACAGAAACTTCCAGAAATTTTACCCCACTTAGATGTCTACCCCACTTAGAAATCTACATTCTTAGACTGAGTACAGAAATCTAGCTAATTTGAGAAGGTAAGAGTTATTGTATTGCCAAACATGTGTTCCACTACTCTCAAAAATACTATGAATAAGCAAAATGTCTAGGGCTATATATTGAATACTTTGGGATGTACTAGCAGAAAATCCTTTATTTACTCTTTTATTTGCTTATTTTAATAATATTTTTCATTCTTTGAAAAGTCTACACATTTATATAATGTATATTGACAATTATCCATTCACTTCTGCCTTCCTCCTACTCTCCCTGGACAACAATCCTATCTCTCCTAACTTCATGTCTTTTTAAAAATTTCTTTTATTGTCAATAACCCTGAGTCTATTTAGTGCTGCCCATGTGCCGATGAGGCGTTAGGAATATACCACTTGCCACATTCCCGAAGGAGAGTCACCATCCCTCCTTCAGGAGCCATTAACTACCAACAACTCCTTTGATTGAGGTGGGGGCCTCAGGAGTTTCTCTCTATGTTGAAATTTGACTTCCTTTATTTTATACAGGTCACCACAAATATTGTGAGCTGTTATATGTAACAGTCGTGTCATATAAAACGGTCCATTTCAAAGCACCACTCCTCACCCTCCTTTCTGTATCCTCTTGTGGTTTTTCTCTGAGCCTTTGATGTTGGAAGTTGATCAAGATGATCTGGCCACAGCTGAACACTCAGAGTTGTTTACAGTCAACACTTTAACCAGCTATGAGTCTCTGAGGTAACCACTGCTCACTGAAAAAAAGGCTCTTCACTGTTCAAACATAGGAGCCACACAAATCTATGGGCAACACTCTAAATATTTAGAGTGCAGTTTAGCAGTCAAAGTACTTAGAAAAATTAACAGCAGTAAGTTACCACCCCGAAGCCACGGTCTTCCCAGCCAAGGGCTTTTGACCAGATGTACAATGCCAGATCTGAAATTCTCTCACATAGAGAAGGCCTCATATCCAATCAGGAGGCGGTTGGTTACTCTCACAACCCTCAGGCCACTATTTTCCTAGTGGGCACATCTTGCTAGCAGGTAAGTGTTGCATCATCCAGGGTCCAGCACTGTGTAAAGCCACTGCTCTCTTTTCCCTGTCAGCAACCGGCATAGTGTCTTCTGGCATGAGACAGGTTCTATTCATCAAGGAATTTCCTGGTCATTTTGAGGCTGATTTCTCAATGTCTGCTAGCAGCAAAGCCTTGAGTTGTATAGTTTTCTTTACTGTAAAGCTTCTCAAGACTTTTAGCTAATATTAAATGTGATTTTTCTACCAAATGACTATAAAGTTTTATTTCCAAAATGTGTTTGACTATAGAACTTAACCCCTCTTTTCTTCTTTTTAACTTATTTTCTTAAAGTTTCTCTCATGGCATGTCTTTATATACATATAGTTTGGGAAACTCTGAGAAACAGGAGCACAGAAAGTATATGATCTATAATGTAGAATATATCCAAGAATCTCAATCCAAACTATGTTATTAATATTATGAAAAATTAATGGCTCTTGAGTTAATGCTATGCTATCATACTTTTCATTGCTACAAAACAAAATAAATCCAAAACAGACCACTTTCCAAAAACGCCCTAGAGAAGCCAAGTTTGCACTGCCTGCTTCTCACTTGTTTTTAGGAGGACATTTAGGATGACATCTCTGCTGTTTTCAGTGACTAAAGATCTAAAAATCAGTTTTCAGAGATTCTATCTCAAGTTTGCATTAGCCTTTGAGGAGTGAGAGCATGGCAACCACCAAGAGTTCCCTTGGGGGCTCATTCAAAGTTATCTCTCATTTTTGTACAGGGAAGAATTAGAAATCTACAGAAAACTTAACTGTCAATGGCACAACAACCAAGGTTAATTGAACAGCAGTGTGTATTAGGATGGTAATAAATGCTTATCTCTGTTTTCTCCAGTCACATAGTTGGGAGCATAAAAGAGACCCAGAGAACTTACACAAATGATCAAAAGTCAAATAATTAGCAAACAGAAGCACCAAAGAACAAATGCAGATGGATTGGTTATGAAAACCACAGGCTTTATTATGATCTACTGTCTCCCCATCTACAGAGATTGTCTTTCATGTGCTGCTCCCAGGGCATGAAAAGATCAGGGTGCCAAAGTGTCATATGCTCGCTTTCCCCGTACCTAAAAATTAGGTATTGTACTTTCGAATCATAATTCAGAAGAGAATTCTACTGGGAAGTCAGTACCCCAGTCACTCTGCTCGAATGCACTGTCCTCCAGAGACGAACCTTCTATGTGTGAAAATTACCACGGAGAACAGATTCTTTCGGCAACGTACAAAAATAGTGGCAGCATTTCTTGGAGAAAGTAGATCAAAGCTAGAGGCTCTCTAAGATTGTTTCTGCTCATCTGTTTGTAAGCTTGTTTTCAGCCCCTCTTCCAAGGTTCAAATACTGTCGATTTACTTTACTTACGATGCTAATTATGAATGATTTGTCATTTTAGTCTGGAATAAAACTTTGCAGTTCTTTTATAAGTGGACTTTGTGGGCGAAATGTTTTCTTCTTACTTCCCCATATCCCTAAATTAACAGTACCAATAATGTTTTCATTGCACAAGGCTTCTGAGAAAATCTGAACAAAGACAGCAGCCAGCAAAAGACAAAGGCCCAGATGAAACTATTCAGTGGGTCAATAATTTAACAGACTCAGAAAGTGTGCAGTATCAGTTCTCACACAAATCTCTAAGATAGATTTCTTCATTAAAAATCTATTAAGGGGTAGAAGGAATTTATTAAACAAATTATTAATATTTCAGGTCACTGCTAACTAGCAAATTAAAAAAAGATAAAATTGGAAAAGGAAAATATACTTCACGATTAAAAATGAATTTCTACTTCACAGTGGATTTTTATCATAGGCTAATTATACCTCAAACATTTCAGTTTTGGAATTTAACTTTCTTTTCTCCTTTTCTGAATTATGAGCTAACAAGTGGTCTATGCCTTTTTGTTGTTGTCGTTAAATCCAGGCATGTTTTCTCTTTGTTAAAAATAAAGCACACATATATTACTTACATCAACTATATTGGATATTTTTTCCTCACAGTATAAATCACTGCAATGATAGCAAAAAAAAAATTCACATATTTTTCTTTTGCATATAGCCATGTCATGACCCCCAATGATCTGTTTGCTCTGGGAGTTTGCGTTTGTAATTGTAAAGGGGCGCTTTGTATCTTGAAATAATACTACTGAAAGTGTCGGGCGTGCAGCAGTTTCAAAGTTTGTAAGTTGTGCTCGTTTTATGGGAAGTCAAAAAGACTTAGATTGTAAACTTCAAGTTACAACTTTATCAAAAACAGCTCTGAAAAACTATTCTTTATTCTTTTTATTTCAGTGAAATATTTGGTTCAATTAACTAAACCCCTATTAAATGGCATTTAGAGCACACTCTGTAGAACTTATGACAGTGCAGCGTTATGAAAGCTTCTAAAGGTTTTATTAAGAGGCTGTCATTTGTCATTTGAATCCAGACACTTTTGAAGGATTGCTTATATATTCTGAAATAATGAAACTCGTTTTGGTTTTTAATGATCTAGCCATGCATGCATGCCTGCATCTATCAAATATTTCTCAATCATACTTTTTGTTAAAATATTGCAAGTCTCTTGAGGGGAAAACGACACAAAAGTGGGACTATCCTAAAAAAATGGGCAGATTAGTCAAGAGCCTAGATGGTCACAGTAGCTGGTTTTTGAATTTGGCCAGTTGTATGATTGATAATATTTTACAGAAGATAATCTGTGGCAAGGGTTGAAATTTTAAGAAGCAGTGAAGCATGCTGAAGGCACCAGGCACCATCCGTATGGAAACTCCCCAATACAAACAACATGGTTCTATCCCAGAATCAC
This sequence comes from Dicrostonyx torquatus, assembly GCA_028555095.1. Classification (NCBI taxonomy): domain Eukaryota; kingdom Metazoa; phylum Chordata; class Mammalia; order Rodentia; family Cricetidae; genus Dicrostonyx; species Dicrostonyx torquatus. Next base: position 3,176,003 of record JAQHUG010000106.1, on the reverse strand, counting down.
ATGGGACAGAGAAATCCATTCTCAAGAGCCCTCTAGTTCCAAACTGTACCATGAGAGGTCTGATTTCAGAGACTTCTTCAGCTCCACTTCTATCAGTTCCTAGAAAAGCTCTTGGTGCCATCATGTGAATCCTTTGGGTGCTCTCTTCCATATTACCAATTCTTTAGAAAAATTTTGGGACCTACATTGATAAAATTGCTTTGTGTGCTTTGCTTACCGTGGCCCCACTCTGCTAGACTTGCCCTGTTACCGACAGCATAGTACAGAAAAAGAGAGGCTGGAGAGAGTACTAACTACTCAAGGGGAATGAGGAAGGCTTGCTAAAGGAACAGACGTTTGGCGTGGCTCTTAAAATAGAAGAATTTGTGCTTGGGAGGTTGGTTCATTGAGGAGCTTGGTGGAGAGCACAGATAGTATCTCAACCACAGACTTGAGAGATTGTAGACTAAGCCTGGGACTTCCAAGCAGAATAGCTTGGTTTGGAGGAAGCCCTGGTTCCTGGATGCACAGGGGGAATCATGACAACATCTCTTTGAAATGACCTTGCAGGAGATACAGTGGGCTGATGTTTAGAAATAGAAAATTGTTTACAGTCACAGGAATGTTCCATTGTAGGCTTGTGGCAGCTTTTCAGGAATGTTTGAGGAGAACTGAAGCATTAAATGGGGGGGGGGTAGACAAAATCTAAAGGTCCCTTCCATCCATGAGTTCAAAAAGTATGGTTGAATACTGGACTCTGAAATCACATCATCTGGCGTATGTTGGTTCTATGATCACTTACTTTGACCTTGAGTAAGTGAGCCCTACACGCGTCCCAGGGATTACTAATCCTTTAAAAAGAAATCATATTTTAGCATGTTAGTGTGCGATTTCAATAGAAAGCACATGTGAAGTCCTTGACACAGAGTATCACAGGAAAACTCCAATAAATGCTTGCTTATACTGCTTAATTTCTTGACATGGCAATGATAAAAGAAGGAAGAACAAATATGTTTGGTGGGGAAAATAGGGCTGAAGTGCTAGTTTTGCTGCTGGGAACTCGTTAGCTGTAGGTGGGTGTCGGGCAGAGAACCCAGAGGAATGAACAGGACCTCAGAACCTTAGGAGAAGCGGCTATTTCGAATTAGAAAGGGAGGCTCCTTCTTCCCGAAAGAGACTTCCTTGAATTTTCTTTTCAGAATTGACATAAGTTTTTAAAACTTAAATTTATGAACCAAAATATGTTTTTCTGAACAGAATTATTTTTAAATTGTCTGCTTCTAATTTGAGGAAGGAAGAAGTTTGACTTTTTTCCAGTGAGGTAAAAATCTTAGATAAGCTTCTGATCTTTCCAGCAGGCCTAGGGCCTCTGAAGTAGGCTGCCGAACTTGGTGCAACAGCATAGACTAGTGGCAGGAAGGAAGATTGTATCAGGGAGGTATGGCTACCACTGTCTGGAATCCATCCTGGATTTTAAGATACAGCTAGAAACGCAGATAGTTGTAACCACAGACTGCTAAATAAAACTTGTTTAAGGTCTGAATATTTCCATACCACAAATCCTGCTTATTGATGATTAGAATGTTTGAAAATAAATGCAGTTTCCTCTCTCATTTGTCCGCTGAACTAAGTGTCTTAACAATGACAAGGATCGTGTGCTCAAATGTACTCCTTCCGTCTAACCCAAGAGTGCGGCTGGCTTAAAGGAACCATGAATTACAAGCTTTCATAGCATGATGAAAAAAATATAAGACACTCTTTCATTGCATTTCTATATACGTATCAGAACAACATATAAGTCAGTAATCAAGTACATATAATATAGGCACCAAGGGAAGAAATGAAATTAACTGAAATTTACATCCTGAATTTATAATGAATAATTCAATATTTCTACAATTTATGCAGTATCTACAGATGGATATTGTATTACACATTCAGAGAATAACTGGAAAAGGTGAAGAGGTTAACTAAACTCCTTTGGGATAAACATCTGGGCAAGATTCAGAGCACAGGAGACTGCCAAGAAGAGGATGCACATTCAATAGGTACCTTAACAAATGCAGCCATGTAAGTAAATTGATTTCCTAGAACTCGTGATTGAAAATAACTGCTGCTTTCTGTTTCTGATGGTTTTCCTATGGCTATAACTTGGAAAGCATCTCAATTAAGAGGTCGTCACTCATGTCTCTCAGGGAGGTATAGTCAGTGCCAAAGCTAGAGATGGGCAGCCAGCGCCTCTTTCCTGTCATTTGACCCTGTGGCCTCAGAAAGGGGTTCCTTCTTGAGTGAGTTTAGGTCTCCTTATGCCATAGTGGTCTTAGACTTCTTTTTCTTTAAAGATTTTATTTTCGTTTTTGAATTGTGTGTGTGTGTGTGT
>JAQHUG010000106.1:3132786-3173543 GCA_028555095.1 Dicrostonyx torquatus | reverse complement strand
CAGATTTCTTGTATCCTCTGGGATGGAATTATAAGCATCTGACTCATGGTGACTGGTGGGTGCTGGGAACCAAACAGGAGTCCTCTGCAAGAACTGAGCTGTATCTCAAGCACATGGTCTCAGACTTCTTAGAGGTTCTCAAGAATCAGTATGTGTTTTCTGAAAACCACATGGTTTTGATCACTAGAAATACTTCTGCTACACCCCATTGGCTAATGCAAAGACCTACTCCCAAATTAGAGGAAAATACACATTTTACCTCATTGTAGAAGCACAGCTAAAGTCACTTTTAAGAAGAAAATTTAAAAAGAGACAGTTTTAGACAAATTTTGAAATTATAGCTGCTAGAGTGAGTTCAGTATTAGTTCAAAAGCAGCAGATTACAAATATTTTGTACTTCCATTTGTCTTTTTAAAAACCAGATTGTCATATACTCCAGAAAGATGCCAAGTCCTCCCCAGTTCGTTTAAGGGCTTCTTCTAAACTTTCATCATTTAATATGCAAAACCCCTATCTAGAACACATCGGATTATATGTTCAGCACCTGCAAACCAAACAACCATTGAATTAGGTCACTATTATGACTGACATTTAATCTATCACATTTACCATTTACCATAATATAGGAGCAATAACAATAAACTAGGAAATGTGTACACACGATATTCCAACGCAAACTAAGACAAAAGCTGACCATGTGTACGATTTGCTTTCCTTTCATCAACTTCTCTTGATATAGTGCAGAAGGCAAGTCTTAGGTGACAAGGAATTTATCTCAGAGTGCTGCATGCAGGTTCCAACTAGAGAGGTTGTTTTATCTTGAATGCTAGCAAAGATGCTCTTGATGCGAGATGCTGTTGGGAGACAGAAAATTTCCATGCTCATATAACACTTGGTGCATCTTTCACTCTAGACACGTGTACACAAAGAGAAGGTAGAAACATCTAGAAGCCAGCCTTCCTGACAGGCAAAAAAAAAAATTGTCTTCTGCCAATGTATCTGTTTCATCATTCTGGGGACGCATGTGTGTTCCATAAATAGCCTCTGGCTTCGGGAGTTTGCTACTCACAAAGGGAAGTGTCCAGCACCAGGTGCATAGTCTTATAACTGCGAATGAGAAGGACATGGCAATGAGATTTTAAAGTGGACTTCAGCATATACCAAATAATAAACATTCATTATCAAAAACCTAGCTTTTCACACCTTTTTTTTTTTTAAAAAAAAATAACTCCCTCATGTGAGACGTAACAGATACACCACTATCTGATCAAAGTTTGGGGCTGAGAGTAAAGAGGAAATGTTCTCTTTTGGTCCCCTTCGTGATTGTTGGTGTGGGGAAAGGAAAGGACATTCTGAAGATGTCTGCATAGAAGCATGATTGACATAAAATACAGCAATTTTAAGCACACACTGATGTTTATATAGTGCAGTCACTCATCATCTGACATCTGAAAATGCTGATTCTTCATGCACCTTTTGCATGGGTTCTGAGCTACCATATCCATCCCTGGGAGAAGTATTGCTCTCTCTTTCTGCAGTGTTTCATGCTTTGTTTTAGCTATCTCAATGACTCTTTCCCTTTGTTCCACGGTGCTTGAAAGATTACACAACCATCATTTTCTATCTAAGTTGTAGAGAAATGACTCAGTATTTTCTCAAAGACACAGGGAAATCTTACCATTTATGAAATTTAGCCAGAAAATCGACAACAGTTTAGTTAAAAAGTCAAAAGCTGGTCCTGTTTGGGGACCATAGCAACATTCAGGGAGAACAGAAGGCTGAGTATAGAGGTTCGGGTGAATAAAACTGCAACCGAAGCACACACACTCTGGCTTAGTCTTTCATGTTGTCTGAATATTGAACACATGAGGGAATAGCTTTCCTGGTTCTTCACCCTCTGTTTCTCAGTGAGGCAAAGAAGCTACATGAAGAGGACTCAACAGGCAGTTCCACACAATCTTCATTTGGAATACAGGTCTGAAGAAAGAAGAATCTGGATGTACACAATGATAATATTAGAAGTGAGTTTTGACAATAATTAAAGTCTTATTAGTTGAGATTTGGTTCTGCTTCAATTGACTTGTATTCTAAAACATCGCTTAATTCTTAGCAAAATATTGTTATGTTTGTCAAGTATAGTTTTTATCTATTCTGTCTTTAAATCAGCAATTGAGGGGTTTTGTTTTGTTTTGTCTTTTGTATTTATGTTTTGTTTTTGAGACAGGGTTTCTCTGTGTATTATTCCCCCCTCCCCCAGCTGTCGTGGAACTAATTTTGTAGACAAGGCTGGCCTCGAACTTACAGAGATCCGCCTGCTTCTGCCTCCTGAGTGCTGGGATTAAAGGCGTGAGCCACCACTGCCAGGAAGTAGTTGAGTTTTAAAGTGCCTCCAGTCTCTTCTGTTGTAATTTGAGAGAGGAGATTTACAAACTACTGAATCTTAGTTTCAGAATCCCATTCAGTGACCTGGAAAAGAAACGGAGTTTGGGGTTTTCTTTTACATAAGGAAATATAATTTAGCTTTTTTCATAATCAAAAGAAAATAACCACAGAAAGAAATGATGACAGTTCTGTCATTTGGTGGATCAAACATTTGTATACATTATTAAACTCGATAATTTTGGGAAACAAAAGGGTCAAATGTTACTGTTTGAAATAGTACTATACAATAATGAGAATATACACAATATGTACACATGCATATTCTTAGTTTATCTTTGACATTTTCAAAACTTCCTCTTTCTCTTCACAGTGCCCGTCCACAATTTGTATTGTGTCTGCTTCCAAAAATGACCACTTCTGCTTCCAACTTGTCCATGCTGAACTGCCACATGCCACCCTTTGTATCAGTCCTATCTCCCTATAATCGCAGCCGTCCCACAAATTGCTATTCGACCAACTGATAGTAGCTTGTGACTGATCACCCCATAGGTGCAATATCACACATGGAATGGGTTTCTCGCTTCTACTTTAGTTCCTGGACTCAGTTACCGTCATCATCGATGATCAAATAGAAGCCCACCTGCTTTCACAAGAGTTTCCCCAGAGTTCCAAAAGTGTCAGCTCCTAGGCCAGCGCAGCAGTGCAGGTGCTGCTGGTGTCATCCTCCAACTGTTCCCAACACACAAAATAAAGTCACAAAGTACATGCCAAAGTCAAGCCAATCCTTTATAAATGCAACACTGGTGCTAGGTGTAAAGCTTTCCTGCACTTTGAGGATAAATTTTTAGCAATATGGCTTGAGGGGTGGATGTTTGGTTAATAGGAAAAGTCTACTAGATTAGCTTAAATTTTACTTTCTCATACAAACACACCACACACACGCCCGCGTGCGCACACATGCACACACACACACACACACACACACACACACACACACACGAGAGAGAGAGAAAGAGAGAGAGAGAGAGAGAGAGAGAGAGGATCAGACATATATAACCATACTCCATACTCAGTCATCAGCCAACGTCCTGGACTGAATGACTTTTCAGTGGCCCAGTTTGATAAAACTTGATTAAAAAAAAAACTGGAGTAAAAATTTAATCAGTTAATTATTATTATTGTATAATATGGGTGCCTAAATGTAGGCTTGTGTATGGATGTCAGAGGAAACTATTGAGGATTCGTCTTCAGTTTCCATTTTTATGATGGAACTTGGGTTCCCAGGATCACGTGGCAAGAGACATCATTCATTGACCCATGTTGCTGGCTCTCAAAGAGGTATTAAAAACAGTATCTTTTACAGTGTTTGCACATTCCTATCTACTGTTGTTGCTTCCAAGTAGACTTTGTGTGTGTGTGTGTACTTCATATGCCATATGTAATAGTGAAATTTACCGGGGTTCGGTAGGTTATGTGTATTAAATGCATTTTTTTTGGCTTAGGATATTTGCACTTAATGAGGGCTTTACCAGACACAAGCCCTTCTTGAGTGGACAATCATCTTTATTTTTACAACTTTCCTAAAATATAGTGAGTACTCTGCTAGAGAATGCCTCACTTTATCTCTTTTGATTTAAAATGATTTCAGAATGATCTTTACACGTTGCTTTAGTTGCTTCAGCTCAGTAGTGCCATCTAAGATAAGTTCATGAACAGTTTCAGGGTTCGACCTAGGAAGCAGAAACCTTTCGGCAGAGATAATTGTTATGTAATTTAAGTGCTTTTCATGTCATCATATTAGATGATCTGCTATAATCCCATTTCAAAGTTTCTATATACTTTATACATTAAGAATAAAGAGAAGTGCAGTTTGTAAGTAGAGGATCAGGATGAGCAGGGGCTAAGCCAATGAAAGTGTAGGATGACAAATTAAGGCTGAGAGATAGGTAGGTGTTATTGATAAGGGATACATTAAGTTTTAGGCCAAGACCATTGATAGATTTAAAAAGAGAGACAACGTAGATGGCATTGTCATGCATCTTTATTCTTTCCCAATTATGTTCATATAAAACTCAATACGGGGGGGGAGGTTTTATTTTCACTCAATCCTTCATCACTCTGAAGATGACAGTCAGGCACCATGTATGGTGGAGTTTGAATTCTATGACTTCAGGGGTTGCACATGACCATTTCCTCCCAAGTTCCAAGTTCATGGGGTACATGCCTTCTCAATCTCATTTCTCTAAATTAAGCTGGTTTTAAAGAAAGCAGCGGAGGGAGTAAACATGCCATCTCAATTAACTGGTGTTTTGCCCAGGAAGACACTTTCTGTCACCTGATGCACTTGTGTTTCTGTGTTTTGTGTCAGTCCTTGGGGCTGTGCTTCCAGCTAATATAGCCCAGCCTACAATCTCAGAAGTGATTCCTGAGAATAATTTAAAAACAAACAAACAAAACAGACTTCTTTTCTCCTTGAGACTTCCTTCTGCCTTAAAAACAAAAATTGTACAAGCACCGCTGTAGTGATCTCTCCTTCATCCTTTACCAGGCTGCTGGGATGGGTCTGCGTTCTAGTAGGTCTGCACTTAAGCAGTCATTGTCCTTGTTGACAGGTTTCATGGTATTGTCAGTGCAATAGTAAACATGCAGTCTTTCCCATCATGTTCATCCTGTGTGTCATCTATTTCACCTTAGTAGTTTACATCACACATTTCCTTTTTAGTGTACACAGACCCTCCAGTCCATCAAAACTGGTTATGTACATCATAGTCCAGTGTCCTTCTCAAAACATTCTCTCCCCTCCCCATCAAGGGGCAAGCTCTAGTGCTGGGCTTAGAAATTCTATGCTATTATTGTCTACATTATTTCTACAAGAGGTCCATTACATATCGGCTGAATTTAAATATGCATTTCTTATGTCACAATACAAGCTCTTCTATTGTGCTAAGTAGGATAAGATAAGCAGAAAAGTCTATGTATGGTATGACCTATATGAAGAATCTAAGGAGGAAAATTCACACACTTAGAATCAGATCTGTTCTTTTGTGAGGGATGCGAGCTGGGGAGAGGCTAAGTACAGAGATGTAATTATGTAGAATGAACAAGCCCAGAGATCTACCGTGCAAAGGGTTATAGTTAATAATATTGTATTACAATATGATTATGCAGTATTATTAACCAAAATTTTATGGAGTAGGTTTTAAATATTTGACCATATGCACAAAAGGTAAGTATGTGAGATGATGAATATGATACTTTGCTATGTTATAGTATTTCCTTACCTATCTATCTATCTATCTATCTATCTATCTATCTATCTATCTATCTATCTATCATCTACCTATCTATTTATCTATCCATAAAACTATCTATTTATATCTATCTCTCCATCTATCTATCATCTATGTGTCTATCTATCTAAAAATATTATGTTACAAGCCTTAAATTTATATACTACCCCCTTTCTTTTTGGAAACAGGGAATAGACCTCAGCACATCTTACAAGCATCCTGTAAGGACTAGTTTTGGATGTAGTTTTATTTTGCATACTTGCTTTGGTAAACTATTTCTATAAAAGTTCTGATTTCTTATTTGTTCATAGTCTTAAAAAGACACAGTAGTTTCTCAGTGGGTCAGTGGTTTTCCTATGTCACCATCTAGTGCTGGTTCCTGTCCAGCCTGCCTCTGTATAGGACTAACTGGAGGGCAGTGATGTGGCACTTGTTAGTTTTTTAAAAATGGAAGGAAGGGGGGCTTTTAATTGTACAGGAAATTTAATTAGATTTAGGCTAATTAAATTCATTTTTTATATTAACATGTTCACAAATATTATTGCATCTCGTTAGATTTCATTCTTCTGGCCTTACTGAACAATATTCAGTAGTAGTTTCTGATTACAATAAGTTCATTATGAAGATAAGGTGGAATTAGTGTAGAAGCTCAGCTGGTTGAAGAGGTCTGTACTTTAATTACTGCAGAGGGTGTGCATATTAATTACAACACAAGTGATATTTACTGTACCTCAGGAACATATGACAGGGTAAAGATACTGACGGCACCAGCTAATAAACTCAGTATGATAATGAGGAAGAAAGACCATAAAAATAGAAGGAAATAAAATTATTCATAAAGTATATTGATCCCAAAGTAAAGACATTAAGCTCTGATGAAGGGCAGCAAAAGGGAAGCTCTTCACTTTATCAAACAAATAACCAAAGTAGAGAAATGTTAGCAGGGAGACAGATTGTCATTATACCGGTCACGTGCTCACACTCCAGAGAGTACACAGGAGCCATAAAATGGGAGATTTTTAATAAATCAGCAGAAAGCCATACTGTCACCTGCAGGAGCTGACATGGCAGTGGCTGCGGACAGTTCCTACTCCCTGAACTCAGATATGATGCCGAGTAAATGGGAAGGAACCACACACATGAAACATTTGGTTTAAGAGCGACCCTTGCTCTTGAAGAAGCAAGACTCACAGAGGGATGCTGGGACACTTGCTTTCAGTGGAGATCCCAAAGTCATCCCCACCTCCCCTCTGGATCTGAAAGAGCTATGATTTTCAGATTGTGAGAGGAATAAGTGGGCTTTGGTTGTATACATTTTTCTCAGGAATGTTTAAAGTGCTATGAACTTCCTATGATCCAAAAAGCTGTAAGGAAAACTCTTATTTCTTCTGTAGTCATTAAATTTGAGGGTAGGATTTTATTGTGTTGTGTTTCATATAAGCCTTTGAAAATATCTGGCCATTTTTTTTTTTGAGACAGAGTTTCTCTGTATAACTTGAGCTTGGGTTCCTGTCCTGGAACTAACTCTGTAGACGAGACTGGCCTCGAACTCACAGAGATTCACCTGCTTCTGCCTCCTGAGTGCTGGGATTAAAGGAATGCACCAACACCGCCCGGCAGGATGGCCATTTTTCTGTTAGTCAACTACATAATATTTATAATTTTATTTTGAGAAATCAAAAGCCAAAATGTTAAATTTTATTTTATAGCAAATAATCGGTATATTGTAATATAGCAACTTTTTGTAAGGACTAGTCATTTGGGGAATAACCAAAATCTGCCACAAACTGTGACGATAGTTGACTTAACATGAAAGCAACTATACTTTTACTTGCTTTGATACATCAGAAAAATGAGGTCGATTGAACACTTGGGGATTTTTTAAGTTATTTGGAAAGAACGCGCACGTGTGTGTATTGAGATTTTAATGTATATCAGATACCACAGATACATATAGATAGAGATAGGTGTGGTTTTAAATCTCTTTATCACAGGATATGCAGTTATAATAAAACAGAGAAAATAAAGGCTATATAATGTGGCAAGTGAGGTACATCCAGGGGACCATATGACCTGGATCTGTAACCTGGTGACATTATTAGTTACCAGGGGACAAAAAAAAAAGTGTGGATATTTTTACTTCAGTTGATAGCCATAAGTCATGAATTGAAAAGATTAGACATTGAATTGTAGGATAAAATGGTGGCAACTCTAGTTTAACTTGGGAAAGACAAATAAAATAAATAACTAATTCTTTCAAATCTGAAGTGTTTTCATGTTTTTTATTCTGGGGTAGGTGTGGCGATGACTTTTTCACTTTTCCCCTTTCAAGTCCTTACTCTCTTTCTCCTAACATCCTCTCCTGAAGCTAGTCACGTTCTCTTTTGGTGATAGAGTTGAGAGGTGATTTGTTTACACTAAGGTGAAACATACTCAGGTGTGTTTCATTTTATCTTAAGTGCTGAATTTTATGTAAACTTGGACTTTGGTAGAGAAGTTATGCATATGGAGTGGAATCTACCTGGAATTACTTAAATCCATCAAGTGTTTCTGAATATAGTCTATATAAAAAGCACCAGAAGAACCAGAATATGCAGTGAAGAGGTGGTATTAGTTTTACAATAATTGCTGGTGTGTACTGGGCTATGGCCACCAAGACATATATATATATATTATGATATGACACTAAGGCGCTATGGGACTATGTAGCTTCTCTGACATGGTGAGTAGGCCACAATAAATTTTTTGTTGAAAGGATGAATAAATAAATAATTAAATGATTGAGTGGATCCACTTGGGTGGTAGTCCTTCAGTCCCTAGTTCTGTTACATACTGAGCTGGACCCTGTCTGTAGCACTGGCATCTCAGTTTTTGTATTAGTATTCCACTATCACAATTGGTCTCTCATCCTTTGTGATGCACATGGGTGGCTAGGCCCCTGTGCCGTGTTTGGATGTGAAAGACGTAAATGATAATGGGAGATGAGGTGATCTAAGCTGAAATATAGACCATTGAGCTGTTTATAGCTTATCTTTCAGGAGGTTCCAACTGTTTGTTGATGAGTATAAATAGCTTTAGCAAGCATTCAGTTATCAAGGTGTTAGGGCACAGGGTTTTTTTTGTGCATTATTTTAAATGTTTTGATATTTGGAAACAAAAAGAGAAATTTAGGTGCACACCAATAACAAGTACTCAGTCCATGGGGAACAGAAGCTCGAATATATGCCTCCTCAAGTTGGGTTTGGGTTATTTATTAGTACTGAAGGGTCAGAACCCTTGACAAAATAGGAATGCATTGCATTTAAAGTTGTAGTGAGAATAATTCTGATTTTCTACCAGGGCTTTATGGGTTTCTGATGGGTGTTTATTTCTGTTTGTTAAGGTTTTAATCTTTTCTTGTTGTCATTGTTCTTTTTCTCTCTAAGTTCCATAGTTCTTTCCCTTCCTCATACATTGCTTCACTGGTTATAGTTGAATGTTCACCAATATTGGTCTTCATCCTCCTAGCTAATTTGTTTCTAAAATACATTTCTGCAAGCAAAGCTTTCCACGTGTCTGTGTTCCTCCTTTAATGGCTAGGTTTTAAACTTGACCTTCTGGGACTGTGCTTTGCCTCTTCAACAGAGAAGAATTGAGTTTATTGGGAAACTGGTTTGGGAGGCATCTGTTAAAGTATAAGAAAGGAAGAAAGTCCTTAGCTTCCCTCATTTGTATTTTTCTGTGAATGGATAAGAGATAATGTTTGATGTAATATCAAACTTACGTGTATTCTGATTTTCATATGTAGTTTCAGAAAATGGAGATTTAGGCATTAAAATTGGTCATATGTTACATGAAGACTGAGGTAATAGTTTCCAACATGAAGTTTATGCAATCATTACTTTAAGTTTGGCATAGGTGTATCTTATTTAGGAAAATCAAATAGGAAAGTTTAAACAGAACAAGTAAACTTTAGCATACATATGTTACAGGCACCTACAAAATCCTTTTCCCCAAATGCATCATTAATTTTCACTGCAAAGAACAAAACCTACGGTGAGTCCCCAGTGTGCTCAGACCTCAGTGCAGTTCAGTCCTTTAAGACTGCCAAATTCTGAGTCATTTCACAGATTAAAGTTTTAGAAGGTTTTGCTTCAGTTATAACAAATTTATATTTGTGTATGCTGATAATTAGAAAAAAGTATTTTGTAAAAATCCAACGAAGTAAGATTGAATAGATAATTAAAAATTGCAGCATTCTAATCAATAAATGAGATGGATATGATTGTTCTTGCCCATTCTGCTTCTTCAACCATGTAAATCTTCATCAATTCCTTTCTTTTTTTTGTTCCAAGACCGAGCTAGATGCATCACCCCCCCCAAGACAGAATCATAGTCATTTTCCTGCAAGTCTCAGGTTATGCTGATCCAGGGTGTATTAAAACAATAACTCATTGGGTAACCTCACAGACACTTCACAGAGCAGTAGTAATAGCAATCAAGGAACAGAAAAGGCAGCCAAGGAAGGTGAATTTGGTAATCTCACAGAAAGGGTCAAACTGACCAGCATCACCAGGAGCTCCACGGAAGAGAGCAGGCATTCAATAGTAGCAAATATCAAAACAAAAATGTTTGAATTCATTTGGGGAGGATCATTTCTTCAGTTACTTTTTTTCCCCTACACAATCCGTACCCTCTGTTCCCTCATTCCTGCTACAATTAGTCATTACCTACTGTTGCTAGGGCTTTGTTGGCAGTCCATAACCACAATCTGTTGCACTATGACAGATTGATTCTTTCAGTCCACAGACTAATTCCTGAATCCATCCCAAATGAACACACACACACACACACACACACACACACACGCGCGCACACACACATACAAGCATACGTGCATGCACAAACACATACACACACTACTAGTCCACGTTCCCTTGTCCTGGCTAATGTGACAGCACATTCTCTTATGTCAACCTTCTGAAGTGTGTGGAATATGTCTCCCTCCATAGAATGGTTTCTGACTCTGTCCACGTAGACTGTAGAGCCCAGCGTATGTTTGCTTACTGCCATTGCTTTTACAGGAGACAATTTTGGTATATATTTGAGTTAGGGAGGAGTAGCTGCTGCTGAGCTTACGGAAGAGCATTTGTAGAAACCCTGTTGTTTACACCCCCACACACATAGATGTGTACACAGCACCGAGCTTAAGTAATCCCACTAAGACTCACACTGTTCGGGTGTTTCAGCGAAAGAAATTATAGCTTTGCTGCAATCAAGTTAACAGTCAGAGCAAAATATATGCTTCATAACCCTTCAGATTTTATGCGTGTATACATACATATATATGTGGTATGTCTTTTGAAGTGATACGTATACTGAAACTTCTCCTCACTTACAGCCATGTTGCATAATTGATTGGAAGTTACTCTCGTCACAGCCTATTTTTTGCAGCAAAACAGAAACTATTTGAGATGCTTGTGATTTTTTTTTTCATTTTTTTTCTTAAATGCTCTATGGCAAGGAAAGGAAAAGCTAGCTATTAGATAGAGGCTATTATTCATTGCTGTTTTGTCCTGAACAATGCTGAATTAAATGACACTGCTACATGGCAACAAAAACATGTAAAAGAAAAAAAAAAGTAAAATCTACAAAACACTTTATTAGCTTTGGGTATTCTATAGCGGGACTATGAAAGAGCTCCTGGTGATGCGATCAATTGCTCTCCTTTCCCTCTCCCCCCCCCCTATGAGTGGTGCACTCACACATGAATGATGTATTAAAAATATGTATTGCCTTGACTCTTAGAAATCAGAGGAACAGCTTGCTTCTTGACACTTACAAACTGGTACCCTTAATAGTAAAACATGGGGCCACCAAATTGTCAAATGTAGGTAATGTGTTGACTTTTGAGGAAACACTACTGAAGCAAGAGAGGATATCTTACAGATGTGCTGAACATCTGTGGAAGGCCCTATTGGTCATCAGACTTCATTCGATTCTGAAGTAACCACTGCTTTGGGATATGTTTCCATTTGAGGGATTAAAGAGGGTCTCTTTGGCTGTTGTGGAAAATTACCAGCTTCTCTTCTCAAAAGTACGCAAGGTAGTCATCCTGAAAACGTTACTCTAAAGAGAACTACCTTTTCTTCATAAGCACGGTTGCAGGGATTGTGGTCATTACACAACGTTACAAATAAATTCACATCAGCTGAAATGGAATGAAAACACACAAATACTCAAAAGCCTCAGGGGCCAGTGAACAGCACAGGCAGGGTGAAGCTGAAAAAGGCGTGCATTTGTATTCTAATTGCCCTTTTCACTAAATCTTTTCATGAAGAAGAGAGAGAAAGTCTCTTTAGAAGACTGATGGAAACGGATGACAAAGTGTTCGTCTGAGTAATCAAGATGTCAGAACTGGACAGCTCTGGGCTACTTTGTTTTTGCCATTTGCTTTCATAATCGTTCAGCAGAATCTCCTAACATCATAAGCATTTTTCTATGATTTTTTAAAATAATTTTATAATTTTCAGACTTAAGATGAAGAAAACCACTTAAGTGAGCACACTGTTCATAAGATTAACATTGATTTTTAACATGATTGCATTATGCATGGACCCTGAAGCCTTTATCAAATTATTTAGATTTTAGAAGATCTGAATAAATGGTGGGGACCTCTTGAAAACTAATTCAAACATATTCTTTTGTTCTAGTAAATTACTACATATGGCTCTAGTTCTCTCACATATTGAAAGTCCTATAAAAGAGGTTTTTTTCACGTACAACCTCAGTGTATTTTATCCACCATAAAACCACATTTGAAATATATTGCAATTATGTGTGAAGTGACATAAATACATCTGATGATTAATATTTATTCGATCAACAGTGAATACAGCAATATAACTTTGAATTTGAACCCTCGTGAGCTTCCTTTGCAGCAATCCTGACTCTCAGAACTTTCTTATTTGCTATCTCATGGATTCATCTTGGAAAGGGCCCTGGTCAAATACGTGTTTCCCGTTTTCTTCCCTATTTAAACTGTCGAAATAGAAAAGTGAGCATTTGGCTCCATGTTCCTGGTGAACCATGCTGAAACACGGACACTAAGCAAATATGTGAGGAGACAGGAAACTCCAAGGCAGGGACTGGAAGCCTAGCCTGCTGTGGATTGTGGCACTGGAAGTCACACCGACCTCTCTCTGTAATCTGCAAGCCGTTTTCCCATCCACAGTCTGTGAGCAGTGGGGGCATCAGGAAGAACTCTCCCCAAACTAAATACAGGTCCCATTCTCAACTGTATTATTATTCACATTGTTTTATTTCTCTCCTTTTCGCTCATAGGGTCCTTTGTGGCGTTTAGCTGTGATGAGGTGGGCGGGTGAGCAGCCTCCTCCAGAACTGACGCCAGCTGGTTTGGAAGACTGGCAAACCTTCAACTCTCCCCCTATCTACCAAGTTAGAGTTTGACTTTATTATCTGCTGGAGTGCCATGCCATGCCCAGCTCAGGCTCCAAAGGCCCAGGACGCGGTCACGAAGCACAGCCCGATTCACCACGGCACTTAGTTTGATTTACTTGTGAGTTCAGGAATTGCTTTTAACAACAACTTCAAAAAGTGAGGGTCATCCGCTCCTAACGCTGGAACCCTTGTGTTAATCTGTTCCATGCATTCAGATGAAAACATGACTTCTTGGCAGAGAGTAGCATTATAATGTAAAATCCCATATGCTGTTATACAGTATGTTGCAATCTGTTTTACGGCTGCCTCTGTTCTAACGAGTGAATACTGCCAATAAAGCAATTGAAGATAACACTAATTGCTTATTTCTGTGATCCATAATTTTTATGGCTGCCTTATAGCTCTTTAGTCAAATAGATGCTTTTTGGCCTTTAAGATCTAGGACTCGTGTACTGTTGCAGCCCAAACTGGAAATGCACAAGCCGGCCTGATAGGCTTTTCTGCATTTGATGAATAGGAGACAGCAGAAAAATAGGTGAACGATGAAAAAGAAACACCAGTGCTAAGTCAGTTTTTGCAGACAAACATTAGATTTGAACAATATTTGGGTAATTTTAAACATATACATAACTATATGCCTGTGTATGAAATTGAAGCTGTCAGCTCTCCCTTGGCTTTTTTGAATTTGGAGAACACAGAATGAGAGCTATGGTGACCATGGAAATCACTTAGTTTGAGCACAGCTCTTCAGAGGTGGGGATTGGGCTTGATCCTAGGCTTAATCCAGGGTACCCTTGTGCTAGCCAGCAGTGAGCTAATGAGTCTGAGTTCCGGAATCAGATTTCCCTTTTAAATGGAGTACTGGTTAAATGGGTGGAAAGTGCTTGGTTCACTGTATGCTCATTGTGTGCTTGACCCTTATTTGAGGACACTCTGGCATGGTTTCTCATGGATTATCTCACTGAAACTTCAAATAAATTATTCTCAAAGTTACTCCATCTTTTGCTGGTCGTTGCGCAGAGCCTGTGATCACAAGGTACAGGGTCACCTGAAAGCTTGTTGGAATTACGGACTTTGGGCTCTCTTCTAGACTCTCTGATCATAATCCTTCTTACCCAAACGTTTTGGTAATTAGTATGTTCATAATAGACTGGGAAGTCTCATTTATCTTAAAGACAAGGAAGTTGGAATTCAGCAAAGGCACATGACTTACAAAAGGCCACACATCGGGCAATGGCGTGGCGCACGCCTTTAATCCCAGCACTCGGGAGGCAGAGGCAGGCGGATCTTTGTGAGTTCGAGACCAGCCTGGTCTACAAGAGCAAAAGGCCACACAGTGAGCCAACATGAAAGCTGGGTCTTTATGCCATGAAGCTAATTCTTGCTGTCTCACAAAACATGGAGGATTTCATTAACATGTGACAGGTTTTAGATACACAGCCTCCAAACATGTGTCATATAGTGGTAGTTTAAAATAATGTAACTCAAGGAAATCTTGTTCTTTTTTGTCAAAGGCTGAAAATAAAATTCAGAGCAAATAGCCAGTAGGTTATAGCATAGAACTTAAACTGTATGCACAAAAGTGTCAAAAACACCCACAGATTTCTATTTATGAGGTTCAGAAGCTATATTCTTAAAGTGAGAAATGAAGAAACTCTGAAATTCAAGGTATATGGGCAAAGACCACAAGAATCTAGTATTCATTTTGTCTTGCTTGTGTCCAGTTTTCTGACTATTATCATTGTCTTTGCAAGAAAAAGAAGTGGTGTCCCTGTGTTTTTCTCCTGTTCAAGTCAGAATATAAAAAGTACTGAGTCCAGCCGGGCGTTGGTGGCGCATGCCTTTAATCCCAGCACTCAGGAGGCAGAGGCAGGCAGATCTCTGTGAGTTGGAGACCAGCCTGGTCTACAAGAGCTAGTTCCAGGACAGGTTCCAAAGCTACAGAGAAACCCTGTCTTGAAAATCAAAACAACAACAACAAAAAAAAAAAAACAAAAAATGTACTGAGTCCAAAGAAGAAAGGCCAAAGGGTCTCTTTAGCAAGAATAGTAAAATGTTTGCAATTCCCTTACAGGGTATAGACACAAGCCATGCTTTTGAACATTATTTAATTTAATCTTAACCAAAATTCTCTGGGCTTCTATTATTTTCCTTATTTATAAATTTATTGTCTCCAAAACAAACAGAAAATTTCACCTGTGATACAAAGTCAAGAAAATACAACCATAGCAAAAAGCTGAAGTATGAGGAGTTTAAAGAAATCTTCCAAATTGATGTTGTGACTTGGAAATTAGATGTGTAGTTCAACTCCTGAAGACCTGATTTTATTGGATCTCTTTTCTGGATTGAATTTCTACCATGACTTTTTGTAGTATGCTGGCTATATTGCCTTCTGTATCAAATACGTAGATCCTGTAAATGCATAGAAAACCTTTTTTCTTTTCTTTTCTTTTTTGTAGAAGTGTGGTCTAGAGGAGGTGGTAACCAACTATAGGAGATGCTGTCATCATGGACGCTCGGTCTACGTCTTGATTCAACAACATTCTGTTATTGAGGGGCCAACAAAGAGTTGAATTGAAACACCAATACACTGAGAATATTCTTACTGAGATCAGCTATGCTGGCCCTGCATGAAAGTGGCGTAGCTGCACAGATGCCGAGATACACACTCCAAAAGGATTCTGGGTATAGATGTGAGAGTTGTTATGATTGGAGGCACAGACCTGAAGAGAAATGCTTAGACAGAAAGGATCAAAGAGCAAGAACTCATACCAGCAACTGAATAAACAGTGCAAGACAGACTTTAAGTAAAAAGGGGGACTGCTAAGTACATGCTAAATGATGAATGAGTTACAAAAAGAGAAGTCGCAATCTTCAACCGAATGTATGTAGTATACCCTGCTCCTTGCAGTAGCTCATAGGCTGTGTCTTGCCAAATATTACATGCACAAAACTAATTATGAAAGGTACATGATTAGTCGAGGACTAGTGTACTAGTGCAACCTATAGCATTCAAGTGTCCTCTTATAAGAAGCAAGCGCTGATTACTTAATTTCAACACTTTGTAATACCTCCGAGGGGAGAAATGCCCAGCAGCTCTCTAGGACTCACTTCTTATGCTATGTGGGTTAGGTGACTGGATTCTATGCTATTTCAGAACTAGAGCTTTGACTACCTGAGTTCTTTTTTTTAAGTCCTGGTTAAATCAGCAATTTAAATACCTCCAGTCCCCACATGCTCTCCTTTGGACACAGTGCAGTTTTTATACTTGTCTATGTTACTGAGAATTTTTAGAAAAAAAAGGAAAGGGTTTATTATTTCTTGGATTAAAAAAAAACAATGAAAGGTAGCTATAGAGAACCTTGTGCTTGGGAGAAACCTCGCACAGTGTGCCACCTCTCAAGCCTACACAAACAGAATCATGTCTACCTTTTGTTGAAATAGGGTGTGAGTTTTGAAACCTGCCTGCTTTACTTCAGGGGTCGAATATTCTAGCATCGCCTCTTGTCAGGGTTTGATCATCTTGATTTTTCAGCTATGCCGAGGGATTTATTTCACCTTTGTGAAATTGGCTAGTGTCCCAAAGTTATCCGGATTTAATACACGAAGAGAAGGAGAAAATAGAGAAATCTATCTGCTATAGCTTTATTACTACATAAAACTCAACTGTCAGAGTGGAGAAGACAGAGAAGGCTCGGCACACAGATGGCTGAGAAGTTAAAGATGAGTAAATGATCAGAGAGAGGAAGAAAAAGAGAATGGTACCTCAGTATATGTTCCTCAGTATTATTTTGCATGCATACCTTTGAATTTTAAATTCAAATAAGGTGTGTGTATGGACATATATAAAATTAAAAACATTTTTTATATAAACAAATAGGACAGGTATCCAAACAGAAAGGTGCTGCTTTGCCCCCCTTTCCATTTAACCACAGAAGTCCTTATGCCACATTATGTCGCGAGAGTGGTATTACCAGAACGAATGTGAGCAAACTTAACCCTTTTTAGCTTACCACCATGAGGCAGTGGTATGAGGACATGAGAAATCCGCCTATTGCCAGGTAGGAGGAGATTTGGCGGGTGCAGAGGCAGAGAGGGTGAAAGTGGATAGGAATAACAGAAACCTTTTCAAAATATATTGATGTGAGATGGGAGGTAATTCTGAAATGTGACATAGTGGTGACCTCTCCTCTGGGTCCATCTGAAAGCAGCTTGTTTCTTTTATGGAGAAACGCTGGCATGCTCGACTTTAGAGAATCAGGATTGTTTGGCAAATAACAGTGATGGTGTGTGTCCTTGTCTGAACACCTGCTGTATTCTCCCAGCAAACGCTGGGGCCACGGCGTCTCTCCTCTAATGACACCTCATCAATCCGCTCCTATCAATGTCCCCGTCATAGAGGTGACTTCGAGTGCTCACAAGCCTTAGAAAATGTCAACGTTTGGGGAGAAAAGGTCAGTCACAGCGCCACCCCCTCCACCTCCCCTGCCAAGCCACCGTGGGCCTGGCGTTCATTATCCTAATTAAATCCAGCAGCTGAACATCTTCTTATCTGTAGGGGAGGAGAGCAGGGGCATGATGCAATAGGATTGATTTGCATATCCAAAGTTAATTAGTGCGGAGGAGCAGGTGTACAGTAATAATAATTATCACACATGACAATCACCTGTGACCACTTCCCCGCGCTCCTTCCGGGATTCAGCACAGTGATTGTTGGCTGGTTTTTTTCCTTGCTTCATACCCATCCTGAGCTGTTTATGTCCTTGTGCCTCTCTTCACAAACCTGCTGTGAGTACCTTGTCTGCTCCTTAACAGGCACTGTGTTTTCCTCTAAAGGTATATTTTCCCCTGCTTCATTCGGAGAGAGAGAGACTATTGTAAGGCAGCTATTTCCAATTTTGCTTGCCGAAGTTGTCACATCCTTGTGGAGCCTGGGTGTTTATTTTTAGATTACATGTAAGTGGATAAGGAAAAAAAATGCTCAGGATCATAATTTGACAAGCCCACTCTGTACCGTTTGAAAATTGGGAAATCAGTCTGACCCAAAATAAACTTCCCAGGCAGCAGACACGTGAAACCAAGTGACAATTTGATGTTTGCCACGAGGTAATCCGTGCCCATTTGGAGAGGGCTCGAGGGCGGGAACCAGAGCCCTCAGTCCTACAGTCTGGGCAAGGCATGATCACTGGACACAAACCCAGAGAAAGGGCGACAGTGGTGGGCTGTCAGGAGCTGCCAGAATCAGGATTAAACAAACCAACCTTAGGATGATGTAGTTGTAAGACAGCTTCAGTGGTGGCCTTGGAGATTCAGTGCAGCATCCATGACGACTCTCTCAGATGCCCCCACTGCGGGAAGCTTAGATAGATTACACTCTTCGGGACTTAGCTTGCACATAAATGTGTAGGTTATGCAGGTTGCAAAGTATTTTCTCTGTCAAACTGGGGTAATTTTTTCAAATTAAGTCAAAAAGCATGCTCTGGAAATGGGATGTGCTTTCATAGAAATGAATTATTGCTGTATGCTATACAGGAATTTAACACTCGCAATGGTAGGCTAATAAGTAGGTAAGAACAGAATTTTAAATACAAAGAAATTTTGTAGGTAAAGGGGAGGCATTAATGTTAAATTAGCTATGAAACCGTGACTGTTTTAATTTTTTGCTCTCATTTTGACTTTTGTCTGTTTCGCCGGTATTTGTCAGGGTACACTTTTGCCAATCATGTCTAGTATAACAGGTAGGCTTTCCTTTCACACGGCTTTAATGATAAGTGACAGAGATGGCAAGAGGCACTCAACTGCCTGCAGAATGCATTAAAAATTCAAAACTTTACTTATCAGTCTTTTATTAAAACTTTCTGTAATTGTGCAAAATTATTTTCCCACTGGGTTAGCTTTCAATATGGAGTACAATTATATTTCTGACACAAAATAATTATAGTTAAAAAAACTACAAGAGAAAAGAAGTATTTATTTCTAAAGCAAAATTCATCCATTTTATATCCACAAAGAAGAATTACAATGAAAAATTAAGCAATTACTGAGCCAAAAGCTCCAGTTTTGAACAT
The DNA here is from genome assembly GCA_028555095.1 of Dicrostonyx torquatus. Classification (NCBI taxonomy): domain Eukaryota; kingdom Metazoa; phylum Chordata; class Mammalia; order Rodentia; family Cricetidae; genus Dicrostonyx; species Dicrostonyx torquatus. The sequence goes on along the minus strand of JAQHUG010000106.1, from coordinate 3,154,363 downwards.
TTAACTTCCAGTAGTAGACAGCTGGGTGGAAACCCAGGCATTAGAATTGAAAAGAATTATGGGTTGTGAGTGGAGACTTTATAGTCCTTGTCTGCTTATGAAGGACTTTCTTTTCTATGTTTAATCTATCAGTATTAGGTTAGCGAATACGGTTGACCCAAGTGTTTTCCAACAGGGTAAATGTTGAGCATTTGTAGGTGAATTTCAGTATGTTGTCTGTGTCTTGTTTTTTCTACGTTTGAAGTATTCACAGCTTAAGGTTTTGATCCCAAGAGCTTATTGCTTTGTGTACTGAATTTGTGTGTATAACATTAAAATAATACCAAAATTCCTAGTTTTGTCATCTTCACTTAAACAACAACAACAAAAAACCAAAAAACCAAACCAAAATTCCCAATAAACAAATCTCTATAAAAACAGAACTATACCTGAGATAGATTCTCTTAAAGAGTTAGAGATTAAAAGATCTGAAGGTGCTCTTTAGTGGGATGGTGCTTTCCTAGGATGTGCATGGCACTGGGTTCCATCTCCAGCACCACAGAAAGGACAGGATATAGCACCTAGATAGAGTGCTTGCTTAGGGTAGAGGAGGCCTGGGCTTATACTCACAGACAAACACAAACACACACATTTAAAGAGCAATATATATCTAGTTTAGGAGATAAGTGTGTGTCTGGTGTATGGATGTGTGTCTGACACCTTCAGGAAATATGGAAACTTAAATTTATATTTTAACCAAGTGCCTTTAGGATCTTCTCACATTTTCATAAAATCTGCTTATTACGTTATTTATGCCCTGCCCTGGCGGTCCATTCGCTTGGTGATACACTGACCCAGGGAACACTCTACGTGTTTAGTAAAAGTTTTAGGCAACTTCAGTGAAATCCAAAGACTGTACTCTTGTTGGAATTCTTGTTTTTGTCCTTAACTAGCTGACAGTCTAGGATTAGATGAAACCAGACTGTAACTTCATGTGAAAAAAAAATAAGGCCTCTCACAGCAAGGAGTTCATGGGCCTCTACTGATGGTGGGGAAATACAGAGACTGGTATGTGTATTTATATGAAAAAGTCATTATATTTCTCTGGTAGTCTAGAGATATCAATTCAAAATTCAAGTGGGAATTTTCATAGAGTATGCACATGTCTCAATCTCAATATAGAACTGGAGCCCTATTGCTATTGCTGATAAGGTTCACAGAGGTTTGGAACTTTAATTATAGCTTTGATAATATTAGCTGGTGTGTCCTTAAGTAATTTAACATGTAGTATGTCTGAGGTTCTTAGTCTTACCTCTCCCTTCTTAATTCTTTCTCATATAAAACAATGCGCCATTTTTGAAAGATCACTTTGGACCAAGAACTTTCTCAAGTACACCGGTTTGTTCATCCTAGCAACTTTCTGAGGGTCACTCTAGTATCCTCTCCTCACTAGGAATGAATAAACCCCAGGAGATTGAGTTGTATGCCTTATATGGCAAAGTTAAGAACCTTAGTCTGAAGGTTGAGAGGGAGGATTCCAAAATTAGTTTTAAATTTTAAAGTCATTCCTTTTCCTGTGGTAGTGTCAATTATTCATTTAATAATTTATCAATGAATTATTTAGCATCTGCTTTGTGACAAATACTGTGCTACTTGAAAATGTCTTCCAATGGGGAAGGCTGTTGGGAACACAGTAGCGCAATTATGCAGCTAAGCAAACACCCAAGAGGAACTGACCAGTAATCGTCAGACTGAAAAGCAATAATATGGATGCTAATGTGGGAGATTCCAGGACAACTGGCCAATCAGAGCAGGGAAAACATGAGGGGCAGCGTGAACATTGAAGAGAACACGACAGTTGCTCCCCATGGCTGGAGTCCGTGATAGGTACGGGAGGGGCAAGAGGAAGGTAGAAACAAGGCGAAAACCGAAAATGCTTTTTTACTATGCAAATTTCAGCTTGCCATGGATGAGTAGTTCCTGGGAAACATTATGGTTATTCAGTGACTGGATGTGGTTAGAAGCTGTCCAGGTGTCTGGTCAGGGGAAGCATGTTATGAGGCTGAGGACTAGAAGTTGTTTCAGAGTGCCGGACTTGCCTGTTGACCTGTTCATTCGCGGAGTTCTTTATTTTTTTCTGTGTGTCCATTGTGCGTGAGACATTGTTCTTGATGTTCAGATTATATTAATGGAATGAACATGGCAAAAATCTAGCCCTTAAATTGTAGCCAAGTTTGTGTAGAATTACGAAGAAAGACCTGGTTACGGAGATCCTGGGTTTAAAGAGAAGATTTATAAGGTACTCCTTAGGAGGCTGCACTCACAGACAAAGCCTGAAAAGCAATAATATGGATGCTAATGTGGGAGATTACAGGACAACTGACCAATCAGAGCAGAGAAAACATGAGGGGCAGCGTGAACATTGAAGAGAACACGATGGTTGCTCCCCATGGCTGGAGTCCGTGTTAGGTACGAGATGGGCTGAACCACTGATTCTTAAAATCTGAAAACAATAAAGAATCCGTTCTGAATAATCAAAACTGGTTCCAACAGCAAAAAAGGAAGTTTGCTATTGAAGAGATCTACGACCAGGCTGTTCAACTGACATTATAGGTGCCAGGGTAGGGGTGTGTGACCATTAGGACCAGTCTTTGAACTATCAAGGTGATTCATCACATTGATAGGTAATTATTCAGGAATTATTGCCTTTCAACCTCAGGGGTCTCCATAGCAAAGCATCCTCTTGACAGCTTCGATTTGACATGATAGGTAAGTGAACAGACTGACACCGACCATTATGCCTGGAGGGGGCCCCCTGATCAACTAGACATATAGATTTTATCATATGAATTTAAGTTATCAGACCTTTCATCATACTCAAGTTTATAGAATAGCTTTCTAATGAAGGTAAGAATTGGATCCACCTATAGAAAATAGTGTGATAATTTGAAGACACCCATGAAATAAATTAACACAGACATTTGATTCATATTGTACACTCAGGTACAACACTCAACAACAACACCAAAACCTGTGTTCTTTGCCTGTCAGGGTAGCTAGAGCTTGAAGGGAACAATTACCAACAAAGGGTATCTGTCCAAGTGTTTGGTTAGGACATCAGCTCTATGGAAATCATCAGAGTTTCTTCAGACCTTGTTATTGACTTCTTTGAGGCAGGTGAGGGGTCAGACTCTTGACTCTTACATGTTTGTTTGTCTATTGGAGGAGTAAGAGAAAGGCAATACTTGGCTCCAAACGACACTCATAAAGTACTTGAAGGTACTGAGCTAAAAAGGAACAACATCAGGCAAAGTGCTTGGTACTTAATTTTTGTTGATGGCATGAATAAGAAGCATAGGTGGTCTGAGAAAGAGTCTGTATAAGAACATTTTCAACAATAAAGAGTGGCTATCAGAATCATTGAAGGCAGAGATACCATGCGATTTGTTCCTAACCATTGTCTCTTGACATCTAAAACATAGTATTGGAGCTGGGCTCAGATCTCATGGACTTGGAGGTATGGGAGAGGGATGAATGGAGCAGAGAATTGCGTCTGCCACTGGGGCCTCATGAACACACTGCTGAAGTAACTTTAAGACGCGGCTGAGAGTGTAACAGACATTTGAAAGATGAACAGGCTTGAGGAGCAATGAAAAGCAAACAAGAGGGAGAGAAGGGGCTGTTTTCCTTCCCTGTTCCCGATGGATGGCTAAACAGGTCAAACACCTGTGAGAAGAGGGTACTTCAGGGACACCCTCGGACTCAAATTGTCCATGGGTGTCTTGGAGATTGCATCCTCTCCTTGTGTAGTGATTAGCTGCCTCTTCACACTAGTAAGGCTGGCAGTGAAGAGCGGGGCCTTCACCTGCAGGTGTTGCCATGGCAAAGGACACTTGGCATAGATTCAGGAGACATTAAAAGTCAAAAGTGAAAATGAGGGTAGAGAGAAAATAGAAGCCTGATTCAAGTGGATCGAGTCATTTCCTTCACTGAGTCTGCCAAGAACCAGACCAAACCCACCTTTGGCCTCTTGACCCCTGAAGGTCTGAGTCCTGAAAATATGATACATAAATCAACTTTTAAAAAATGCAGCCAGTTTTAGTGTTAACTCTCTGCAAAAATGTTTCTGTTTCTAGAAAAGATGAGTGGCTTCTTAACCCCAAAAGGATTAAGGAATTGAAAGAAATTGGTTCATGAACACTGTAAAGTCATTTTTCTGCCCTAATGCAAAAATTGGCTAGCAAAATAGTCTGTTTTATCTGCAATTCTGAATCTTTCTTTTGTTGCTACTTTCTTATCATCCACATGGTTTTTCAGGACAACCAATGCTCATTTCTCTGGTGTCAGTCAAAGAGATTTCTGTCTTAACTTTTTCTTGATTTCCTTGTTGAACTAAATTTTTCTTTTATTTTCCACTTTGAAGTTTGTGCCTATTATCTTATTTAGTCATTAAGGTTCTATCGTTGTGAGGGTTCCTATATATGATTACATTCTCAAATCAGAAAATTATCTATCTATCTATCTACCTATCTATCTATCTATCTATCTATCTATCTATCTATCTATCTACCTATCATCTATATCATCTATCTGATATATACTATCTCCATATATAATATAGATATAATTTTTAGGTCAGGACATGACATAGCCACTTCTCCCTCCTGACTAGTTAATTCATTTTGCTCCTTTTCTAATGGTGGTTAGCAATAATGGTAAATAAACTACATGTTGACTATGTAGGATTTGCTTGAGAATTCCTGCAGTGGAACCAGGAGATTCTTTCTCAGATTCCCAACCTTAATGAGTTGAGTGCTGGTTGTTAGGGATTATGGCATGATGGGAAATGAGAGTGCGGCGCGTGGTGCAGGGTGCACAGAGTTCTTAAACTGCTTCTGACTTCTTGTAAAAAAAAAAGTGCCATGCCTCTAAGTGCTCTCTGTCTTTATGAATGTTGATGAAATATGGCTTGGGTCATGAGAAGGTTGTGAGAAGAAGGGAATTTGGCTTGGATCAATATCTTTTGGTTTTCCTATGCATCTTTCTGCATTGACTAAGAACAGTTAACTCTTAGATGTAATGTCTACTAGGAAAGGGTGTGAAAACAGGATGATGTGCCTGAAGTGGAGGGGCTTGTAGGTAACGCGGTGTATGAAGAGACACTGAATCGTTAGTCATCCCTCTCATTTCCTTCCCTTTCCCTATGTCTCCTCCTTTTCCTTCCCTTCTCCTTTCTTTCCTTTTACAGTAATTAAAAATTAAATTTTTATTACCCTCTTGCCTGAGCATGTGTGTACTACGACCCACATTAGGAGGCCCAAAGACAACTTGTAGGAGTGGATTCTCTCCTTCCACCATGTCAGTTCTGAGACCAGGTCTGTGTATGCCAGGGTGGCCTTGAACTTATGAACTTCAGTCTTGCAACGTGAGACTGCAGATAATCACTACTATGTGTTGTGAAAAACATCTTAGGTAACTGGGTTGAAAAAAGGACAGAAAGAGAAGTTTGCTGACACTGCATTTTGAGGCTTCTATATTTGAAGTTTGCCAGGCACAATGACAACAGCTTCTGAGTGTCAGTGTCCACATTATTGGGCAGTTTGAAGACTGCTTTAGTCACATTTGCCAAGCCATTTTTTCTAGATACTATTGCCTAGCTCTACAAAGTTAAGCAGAATGATTGTCACAGATTTTTCTGAACATTCTGATCAAATTTTGATCTGATTGTAAAGTCTAACGTTCTGTCAAGATGTCAAAGCCTTATGTAAGATGCTCAGACACGAGCTTGATTACTCTCCATCCAGCAGCTCTTCAGTTCTTTTATTCCATCCTGTCTTACAGGGAGTCCCAGAAGTTCTTTGATGGGACAAAAGAATTAATGCCAAAGTTGAGCGAATTACAGCCGCTACTATCTAATTAAAATGATTTTGTGCCAGTTGCTTCTGTTGGGCTGGATCCACACATAATATAATTTCAATCCTATTTGTAGGCATCCTGAGATAGATTTGAGATCAGCATTGCCTTTTAAGAGAGGTTAATCAAGCGAGGTATATGCTGCTTTTCTCTCCATCAAATGTGAAAGATGACCACTGGTGAGAGGTGACCCCACTGGACACTTCCTTTGGTAATAAGGTGGTTTACTGGGTCTGAGCGCTGACCCAGCCTCGGCCTAAGCCTCTCTGCCTAGCCCCTTGGAATAGTGCAGCTGTTGTCAGTCACAGAGGAGAACTCTAGTTATGAACAGCTTTGCTTGGCTACAGCAACATGCCTCTACACAGGGGAGGGAAAAGAAGAAACGGAAAAGGGGGAAAAGCCTTACAAAACCAACTCACCTAAAAAGCAAACATCATTTTTTTTATATGCCTGGCTCTGTTTATGTATATAAAATGGACATTATGGTGGAGTGAAAAAGACCCTCGTAAAAATCCTTCTTGAAAACTATTGTTGCTGACAGCCGTGACCTCTGTGCGTCTGCATGTTTACCCATAATTCATAATTAACAAAGACATTAGAACTGCCACAGGAGAATTCTGGGCTTTATTTCTTTCTAACTGGGCAGTACTAATGCTGGAAGTGCTCCCAAATCAGTGATTTAACATTTCAGGAAATCTTGGAGAGGCAGCAGAAGCCTCCTTATATAGCTCATACGCTGGGACTTTGGCGATATGGATACGGCCGAGATAATTATTCAGCTCTCGTTATTGCTGTAGCTCCGCACCTGATCCCCGAACCATTAGAGCACTCTGCAGGTTATTACAACTATCAAACATCAAGGTCTCTTTTCTATTCTCTTGACTGTGCGGTTATCATTTTACTCCTTTTAAATCCCCCATCTGCATAGAAAGCCTCTGTGTTTTTTACTGAGATCGGCTCTCAGCTTCCCCCCCACCCTCTTCTTTATTGCTCCCCAAATGGATCCCTTTTCTTACCAGCACATTTGCATAAAAACATAAGCCTATATAAACCTCACGGCTTTCCCCTTGTATTGTTTTTATATCCTTTCTCTTGTTTGATTTTCTCTTTCAGGCACTGTGCACCCTTTAATTTGGGCAGCAGAGGAGTCAGTATAAGGGAATTCTCTTGAGCCCAAGGAAACCATGATGATATAATTTCAGATTATGGGAGTTGTTGTGCAAATGTTTAATCCTCCACTCAATTGAGGCCCTCTTGACTTTACTGCAAGCTTCTGTCCATCTGTACTATATATGATACCCAAACCCAGAAGCATACAAGAGGATGTGAGGATAATGTGGATAAAAAAATCTTTTTTGCATTGTATATTTATTTAATGGGGTGCTACTTTTAACACTGTTTTACCCTTTCTTGGAATTTAAGATGAATTAGTTTTTGGTTGAAGTATAGTTTCCCTTTGCGTCACAATCTAGTCCTGTCATATCTTTGCTTCTAATACCCTTCTAGACAAACTAGAAGATGATCAAAACCAGACAGCTCTGCATATTCTGGGCACTGTGTCAGCTATCTAGGGGCAGGCAGTCACTTATCATGATATATAAAGGTACTGTTATAAATGAAGAGTCTGGAGCAGACCTCTGTGGGTTGCATCTTAAGTGAAAGCAAGATGCTGTCTCCGGATGTCTTACACAGTTTCCACTCCCCATAGAAACCTTTATTTTGCATGATCTCCACCAAACACCTGTAAAAGAGGCATTTTACCCACTGTAGGCATATCTGCAGAAAAGCTAATCCACGAGGGGGGGCGGGGTGAGCAGCCACAGTCGGGATGGTGGGGCTGGGAAACATATGGCTTCCTCACTTAATATTGCTGCACAGTTGTCCCTCACCATATTCCCTTAAATGGGCATTAGCTCCGTAGCCAAATTAGCAGGCTATAAAACATATGAAAATAAATGCTTCTTTTGATGTAATAAAGAAATGAAACATGGCTTAACATTTTCTGCCCTTTATCAGTATGTGTGTATTTTGTGTTTCTGTGTATAAGTGAATGTAATGCACCTTATAAAGAAAAGAAACGCAGAGAGGATGCAAAGGCAGGTTGCTTTTTCACAAACTAACCCCAGTTCCCCCTTCCCCTGCCACTCCTCCCACCTTCTTTTCACCCCACCTCCAGCTGCTCCTCCGAGAGGGGAAGACCTCCCATGGGGAGTCAACATGCTCTGTCACATCACCATGTAGAGGCAAGACCAAGGCCCTCCCCATTGTGTCTAAGCTGAGCAAGGTTTCTCTTCATAGAAAATGGGCTTCAAAAAGCCGGATCATTCATTAGGGATTGCTCCTGGTCCCACTACCAGTGGTCCCACAAACTGTCTGAGCCACCCACTGTCACCTAACTTTTAGAAGAGATTAGTCTCTTTTAGGACTTCATTTGTTGACCCCAAAGAGGCCTTAACTGTTTAAATATAGTATTTTTCTCTTTTCTCCACAGTATACAATCATGTTTTCTTTAAGAGCCTAGGAATATATGGTTCTATGCCAAATAACTATCAATTAGGGTAAATGTATGTAGATTAACCATATTAAAAAAATCAATGGGCAGCATTTATAGTAAATAAAGTTTCCTTTACAATGACCACAGTAAGAATGTTTCACGTCAGGACCCTTCTGTTACTGCGAGGCCATCGAACACTGTTAGCGACATCCTAGTTTGTGTGAACTTTTGTTCATAACACTGTATGCACCAGCTATACTTCACCATGTGGCGAACTTAACTTCAATACTGGAAAGTTTGAGTGAAAATCTTATTTTATTCCTACAGTTATTATTATCAGGTATTTTTTCTTACTTAGTGAGAAAGAAAGACCCAGGCAAATGAAATAGTTTGCCTAATGCCATATAGCCATGCAGTTCATGACACCCTTCCCTTCTGATCTTTGGACAACCTCCTCATGTTACTATACTAAGTTGCTGCTTCCCATAACTGCGTAATTCTCGATATCATCAAAGCAAGGAAAGACATTTTTCAAGTTTTATATCTAGAGAAGTAGTGGTTTGGTTGTAACATTCATTATCTGGATTGGTGAAGAGGTGCATAAATTTGCAAGATGGTGGGGCAGTATTATGGCAAAGGCTTTGTCTTTGTATGACAACCAACTGACCCCTAAATGAATTGAACCTATGACCTCGTTCCTCATTAGTTCCAGAAAAAAGAAGACAACTACCCCAGAAACAATCGTTACAAGCAAGCTACAACACAAATCCCCCATGTTATTCCTTTGGGACTAATTAGAGAGCTAAACAATGCTCTTTGAAAGACATACAAAATCATATTGCCATGCTCTTCTGAGTTGTGAACCTCTTGATTCCATGCAAAATTTTATGTAAGAACAAATATACATTGCTCTGGGGAAAGGGTTCCAAGTTCTTGTGAGATTTACACAATGTGGGTGTGCTATCCAAAATAGGGTGAAAGCAATTTTCTTATCCGATGCTCCAATGGATTGTGATGACATCATTAATGGTCTTGGTGTTCTACCCCAAACAATTTGTTATGTTTTAGTGAACTGGCAAATTATATCACTTTATATTGGGGGGAAGGGAGAAAGAGTAGAAAGTAAAATTATACATATGGTCTTTGTAACTAGTTCTAAATAAGTAAATATTTGGGATAATACGAAAGTTCAGAATGCTGTTTTGAGTGGAGATGGATGTCACTAAAATCGTGAATACTTTTATGCACAATGAGAAAATGTAATTTTTGGTATGGGAATAAAAGAGCATCCACGAGAGAGAGAGAGAGAGAGACGACCTAGGAAGAATAAAATTATCACATATTTGAGAGCAACTTTGACTTAGATGATTATGAAAGGCAGTATAGCTTTTCTAGTAATCATGGGGTTAAAGCACTATAAAGAACCTTCCAGATGCACTTTGTTATCCAAGAGACAGATAGAGAGATGCCGTTCTACTGATATATTACATAAATCATGGTGCCAGCCAGAAAAACAACAGATGACCAATTTGTACAAAGCATTTTTTCCTTATGTTACATTTATTTAAAATACATTAAATCGTTGTGTTAAAATTGAGGCAGCTGGCAGTCCAGGCAACCTTATAAGATTTGTGTTTTCTGGATGGAGGCCCAGTCACATAGAAAGGTGAACCTATTGGGCTATTGTATTCACTTAGTTATATGCCAAGCCCTTGTATAGCACAGGTAGCCCAGAATTTACCATGTCATATCTTTCTTTCTTTTCTCTCTTTTCTTGCCTTTTCTTTTCATATTTTTTCTCATCTCCCACTTTCCTTTCCTCCTTCCCGCCTTTCTTTCCCTCTGTCCCTCCCCCTCCCTTCCTTTCTCTCCTTCTCTCTTCCTTGATTCTTTCTTAAAACCCTCATGGAAAATAGGAAAAAAAGGTTAATACCCACTTTTCCCAAGTGAAGTCACTAATTAATGATGCCAAGACTCAACCCAAAGAAAAGAACCCGCATTAGATGAAATTGGAGAATCTGGCCACTTTCCAGGGACCTCTTTCCTCTCATACATCTTGGCATTGCTATGATGCTTATCTGACTTTGGGGGATGAAAAGCTTGTCTGAGTTAGATAGCTTAGTATTAATTGATTCAAACACAGCCTTAATTTGTGAATTAAAATTCAGTATTTGTTGCATTTTCATTCTATATTTATATTCAAATATTCTTAATGGGATAAACAATAATCTCAAAGTGTTGAGAATTGCTACTACGGTTTTCATTGTATATATTGAAACTGCTTTGAAAACCAGTTCTGAATAACCCGAGTAGAGACAGAGAAGTCTATACCTTGGAACTTCAGTTTATTTAACGGCAGCCTCATATCATGGCATGCCATGCTCTTCATCTGTATGAGTTCTGGTAGTTTGTAGTATCTAGTTGTTTAATGAAATTAATTTTCCAAAAGAGAGTTTGCTGATCTCAGTAAAATTTTCTTCTTCATTGGTTAATAATCAGAGGATTGGAGTGGAGAATTCAGTTTTTCAAGAAGTTGAATTTTGAAATTTGAAGCTACCAAGATGATAGAATTCTATTTAAATTCATCAGCTATTTTTGGGTCACTACTGTGTTCACAACATGCTAGGAACATATTTGGTAAATTTTTAAGGTCTTAAATATACTTTCTCTCTTAGGAGACTAAATTAAAGCATAAGAAAAAGTACAAAACAAAGTCTGTTCTCTCTGTGTATGATCCCTATGGAGAGATTTGTATTTTGGGGAAATATGCAAACAATTAAAGAATGATTCCAGACCTTGAGTGGTACTAAGCCGAGTACTAAACCTAATACAGACAGATAGCCTTGACTGTTTACAAGAGGTGGAGGTTATGGAAGGTCTGCCTCTGAAACACCATTACAAAGTTGTCTGTAAGTAATCTCATGGAATATGTGAGAATTGAAATCAATTCTCAACTGTAGATAAGATTTCGATGTTTAAGATTGTTAGAACATTTGGTGTTAACTAACAATGAGACCATCCAAATAGTTTCATTTTGTTATATGTAGGATGAGTGTGAGACAAATTTAACTTGTGACTATTTTTGAAAGAGTTTCTTGGGTGCACATAGTAACACACACCTATAACCCTAGCACTCAGAAGGGGAGGTAGGAAGATTATATATTTTAGACAAGCTTGGACCATGTAGTAAGAAATTGTCTCAGGTGAGAAAACTAACTATAGTGGATTTCCACAGTGGAGAAAGACAAAGACTATGAAGCATGGAAAACAGAATTTGCCATTTTTATTTTTAAATTAATAGTGAACTTCAAAGTACTTGGGCTAGCCTTGTGGTGTGAATACATTTCCATCAAGAGTGAACTCTAGTAAGGGCCAAAGTAAAATATACTTGATCTATGTGTGCCGGAATTCTTGGTAGAGGATGTTCATAGTAGTGTCTCCAAGAAAGATTCAGCACCCAGAGCAAAGGGATGCCCACAGAGGCTAGGGTGCTTGACTTTTTCAAGTGCTGTTTTGAAATGGCCTGATAGATAGATGCATGCTCTTATACCATGTCAGATGACATTAACATGGGGTAGAAAAAAATTAGATTTTATATGCTCCAAGAGTAGCAGTTTTAATTCTTCCCAGTTGCAACAGCATGATGCTATGCAACAGAAATACATGACTCTTAGTTTTGGAGTTTGGTGATTCCAGCAGGAAGCCTTTAGAAGATTAGATGTCTGGTGAGCCGGGGCGGTGGATGGCACTTTCTGCCTCCTGTGTCCTCGTGGGGTAGAAAGGAAATATGCCTCCTCCAGGGACCTATTTTATTTCCCAGTCACAAAAAGTCTCTCTACATGATTTCATCACCATGGAGGTTAGGATTTCAACACAGGAAAGGGAATGTACAAGTATTTAGACCATAGCAGCACACAAAATTAGTAGCCATAAACCCATTAGAGATGTTTATCATAGTTTTCATTTTTAATTGATTTGAAATTATGAACAGCCTTTTGTCATTTGAATGTGACTCATCTTAGAGTTATCAAATCTTTAATGGCAAGAAGAGAAATATTAAATAGATCTGTCTTGTACAAAAAATGACCAGAACTATAACTGTGACTAAGAGTGTGGCTTTTTGTCAAGCCATTGGTTTCTTCTCCCTATTCCCTTCCACCTGCCCTCCATTACCCCCCATTTTCTCTCTCTACTCCTTTCCCTTTCTCTCCAGTGAAGTCTGAATTCTTGAATTGCTAAGACTCACATTCTCATCCAATGAGTATCTGTCTCTACACTAAAGGTAGAGTTGGTAGTATACTGGGATCTCCACCTGCACTCTTGATACACAGAAAGCATGGGTAAAGGTGGGAACAGGCTATAAGGATTATGGGCTCAGGCCTTACAGTCAGGAGGACTTGAATGTTGGCTGTTTAACTTCTGTTCTTTGTAATCATGACCAAGTTATTGAAACTCTAGGTTCTAGTTTTGCTACCCATTAAATTGGCATAATAAGCCACACCTTATAACCTTACTGAATTAATAAGCTAATATAGCAAAACAGTTCACGTGGTACATGAAACACAAAAGAACTACAGTAACTTTTACCTTTGCTGTGGTACTGTTGAAGCTCAGCACAGACTATCCCTAAATGGGACTGTGGAGACTAGAATAAGACACCCCAAAATACACTTGTTAGGCATATTTTGAGTAGATTATTTTGAGAAAATGTGGACATAGTAGTAGCTCTGCAAAGCTGCCCTTTACAAAGGAAATTTACATCTATAAGGCAAACCTATATTTTAGTAAAATGTATTTACATTAGAATGAAGACTGCTTTAAGACAACTGTCGCTGTTTTATAGAATTTTTTACCCACACAACAAGATAATGTTTATGTACCATGTCTATCTTCTTTTCATCTTCCCATAACTCATCTTTATATTCTTCCAGAAAACCCCATTGCTTTCTATAGCTCAGGGTGCTGTCTGAACTTCAATCATCTGGCACTCTTTGAATCATATTTTTGTGGGACTCTTATGCATGCATACATAATAAAATCTATCTCTTCTTATTTTAATCTGTTTTATGCCCATTTAATATAGTGGTTCTCAACCTTCCTAATGCCATGACCCTTTAATTCAGTTCCTCATGACTCCCAACCATAAAATTATTTTGTTGTTAGTTCACAGCTGCAATTTTGCTACTGTTATGAGTGTAAATATCTGATATGCAGAATATCTGATATATAGATGTCAAAAGGGTTGTTACTCCCAGGTTGTGAACCACAGATTTTATGTATAACCCGGCTAAAAAAACCTAGAAGTACATAGAGGCAAGCTATTTTCCCTCCCCTATAGTGCTCTCATCTGACATAGTAAATTCACTTGTAGTTATTTTGTAACTCAAGGCTGTGAAACATCCCAAATACAGCTGTTATCACATTTATTTTTTCAAAATTGTACAGTAGACCTAAAACCTTAGGAAATAAATCCTATTCAATTATTGTCACATTTTTTTGAGAAATAATTATTTAAGGTAGAGATCAAGCCTTGTTCTACATCTGGTCCTGTTGGGAGATTCCTCCAATCCCTCTTCCTCATCAGGGAGCAACTCGTCTTGCTGAACTGGCTGTGTCATTTCAGAACTTTTGTGTAATGAATCCTCTGAACTGGAGAGTGAGCACACTACTAACTGTATTTTTTTCTGCCACTCTCAATATATATTTTATCAAGTGCAATTCATATCCTAAATGCTAATTAGTTCAATTGGAGACCAATTAATTCTCTTGGGCATAGGATGTGTATTTTAAGAGAAATAAATGTTCAATCAGGATTTTCAAAACAGGTTCATGTGCTTTTTTCAAGTGAGTAGAATACCTGTCTTTTAAATTGGCTAACATGGGTATTTATTTGACTGACTGCAACTGCCCTCAAAGACACCTCATACATAGATCTAAGCGCTAAGTGGTAGGTGAGGACTGAACTGTAAAAGACAATGTGCACTGAGTAAATAAAATGTACTGTGCTTCAAAAATGAAAAGTTTGATTAAAAAAAAAGTCAGTAATTTATCTTTATCTAAAACACTGAAGAACATCATATGGACTCCTTGGCTATATAATGTAAATTGACAGAAAGGAAGCTAAATGTAGTTTATGAGGATTGAGGACCTTCTGATATTATGGCCAGGTACTACCATGCTGAGATTTTTAAAAGCCACCAGTAAACATGTTTGTTGGACAACCTGAAATGCTTCAAAGAGGCCCTTAGACCTTCCAGGGTACAATGTGTGTAGATAATGCACAGAAGGAAGTTTGTAGTTATGCCCTAACATATCTTTGGAGAACACGCCATTCTCCAATGACTCTAAGATGAAAACCTTCATTTGCACCCTGGATTTTTTTCACTCATTACTTTCCCATCTTATTTTTGTATTTTCTATTCATAATCTCCAAAATAGAGTGTTTGATTTTCAAATGCTCTCTACAGAAGCCAGGCAGTTTTGCAACTGTGCTTACAGGGTGCCACTGACTAGAAAAATGACAAGATTTTGAAATGGGATCCAAAATGTTCTGGTCCTTTCCCTGCACACCAGAAAGCAGAATCACAGAACTGTCCTTAACTGTCCTTATTGTGAATAGCTATTATGGCCAAAATGTGGTGTAGACTCACTCTCTGTACTTTTATAGTGGAACAGAGGACCTTGACTTGTGCTTTATTGCCCCTAATATTTGCATATCTTCTTGGAGTAATGGGCTTAAAATTAGGAAGTACTCTTTGGGAGACTGCGATTATTTGGTCACTTCTGTGGAGGGTTTTTAAGAAGGGTCTGAAAGCTGTCAGAATCTGGCTGGCTTTGCCCTTCCTTGTGCTCCTCTCACTGCCTGTCTTTAGCGTCTTCGCTTCATTGCCCGCGTGTCACCTGTGCTTAGCCACGAGGCAATATATCCTCTCCCATTCCAAAAACATTGATCTAAGTCTCCCTCCTTCCATTTTTTAATAAATCTTAGTGAAGCAATCTAACATTCCAGGTCAGTCCTGTAGTGCTGTGCTGGCCTCGCTGGAGCGGTTGCTGCGGAGCATGGAAACTTGCTGGCACAATATTGCAAAGTGACTCTGTGGGGGCTGGATGACTTCCAGCCAGCAATGAACCACGGCCAAGAAACGCCAATATGGATAATGCAAACAAGAGAGATTTGGGGCACATTTCGATTTAACCATCTGATTTAATTGACAGAATAAATGCACCTGTCAACGGGTAATATTCTTGTGATTAGTTTTGGCTGTGATGATGAGATGATGTTAAAAGAATGTCAGAACAACCTGTCCTGGGACTCTTGCAGGCAGTTTTGAGCAAGGGAAGGTCAGTGTTTAGCTAGTTGAAAGAAGCAGGATTATCCTCTTGTAACGTCAAGGTATTTTATGGAAACGGTGAATGTTTTATTTGACGTTTTCCCACTGTGTTTAGCCTTCACCACGAATCAAAGTAGAGGACAGAGACTCATAGAAGACATTGGCATTTGAATGAGTCTCTACGGCTCTGGGGTAGTCTTCATTTGGAAATGGGAGGTCCAGCTATTAAGGCTAAAGTTGTACCCAGTGGTCACACCTCTCTCCAGTAGGGCTTCCTTCACCACCAGAGTAAGCTATTTAGACAGGATTTTAGTGAGAGCAGCTGGTATGTGAAGCTTTTTTTCTTTTTTTCTTTTTTTCAGAGAAAATTACTTGACCTTAGAACAAGTATATTAATTAATGCTCATTCATCCTGACATTAAACCGTTACCGTCGAACTCCAGTCTCTCCTTGGGAGATTGGGCTTTGGATTGGTTCATGCGAGCTTTCTCAGGGCTCCCTATCACTGATCTCTCTCCTCTTTGAATTGTTGCTTCTCTTGCTCCTGTGCATGTGAAGAAAGCAGAGGAGGATTTTATGTGTTCTGCTCTGTATTTTCTACCATTTTTCTTTGAGTCAGGGTTTCCCACTCAACCTAGAGCCAGCCTGATGTTTCACACGCCTGACTCCAGTGATCCTCCTGTCTTTTCCTCGATCACTTTTTTTAACTTAATTTATTAGATTTTTTTTAAAAAAATACCAATTCAAATTCCTACTCCCTCCCCTCTTCCGATTTCTTCCACACACACCCCTAATTCTAAGAGAGGGTAAGGCACTTGTCCCTCTGAATGTGGTTGACAGTTGGGGCAGACTGAGGGGCCATTGGTATTGGCACTGGGATTTATCTTTACTGCATGTACTGACTTTTTGGGATCCTATTCTCTTTGGATGTATACCTTGTTCAGCCTACATGTAGTCAGGAGGGCCTTGGATCTTCCACAACATGATAATTACAGTCACTCATAGCCACACATGGCTCTCTAAGTGTTTGATGCTGGGAGTTTGAATTCAGGTCTTCATGTTTGCACACCAAGCACACTTGACCTGCCATGCCCTTTTCCCAGCCCTCATTTCTCCTTCCGAGGTCACATTATCCTCCACTCTTAGTGAGTTCTCCTGATTTTTCCATGGATGCTTCCTAAATTTATCCTCAGAATAAATTCCATACCAAATTTCTGGTCATATAATCAGTTTGCCTGGAGGATGTATCACAGGCTAAATATGCCATTCTGCATTTTCCATTTTTATGTATAGCAACTGTTCCTCTTATAATCTATGACTCATAAAACTAAACTGTTTCAAATAGATATTTGAATATCTGATTAAAGTCATTTATTTTTTTCCTTAAAAATACCTTGCAAACTAATGCTCACCGTTTTGATGTTTTTGTATTGTTTTTTGGTTTTCCAGACAAAGTTTCTCTGTGTATCCCTGACTGTCCTGAAACTTGTTCTGTAGATCAGTCTAGGCTCAAATTCATAGATCTGTCTGCTCATGTTTCCCAAGTTCTGGCATTAAAGGTATGTGCTGCCATGTTTGGCCTCAAGGGTAATATTAAGTTGAATATCTATCCATTAGTTTGTTAAGGGTCCTTGTTCTAAATTAACGACTCCCTACCCTGAGAATCCTTTGCTCTTTCTTTTAAGTTTTACACTATATTCAGCCAGAACCACGGGCCATAGGGTTATATTTCTCAAAGACTGGACCATAAACCAAAACATCACTTGAATTGTCTAGATGTCTTCTTTGATTTGAAATCATTATGAATGGAAGATAAAATTATATGCTATTTAATTTCAGTGAACATTATTCTACTTAAGTTGTGGAAGACCAACCTAAGAAAAGGGAACAAATTGTTCAAGGTTCCCTCACTAGTGAGGGATATGCTGAAACTCAAATATAGAGCACCGAATTTCAGATGCTTCTCGGGGCATCGCACAGCTTCCTGTTGGTAACTTTGATGCCTTCTGTTTCTCTTCCTATCATTCATCAGTTGTTTCCATATTTATTTTACTAAATGTCATTTCTATGAGAAAGCACATTATTTTGCATTGTATTTATTTCTAATAATATTAACTTACAGGACCCTTAAGGTCTTGAATTGTGTCTGTTCTGATTCAGAGGAAAAACCCAAGACACATTTTGAATGAAGAACAGTTGTCAGAAAGCATTAATTTCTTATGGGCTACTGAGTGAGTCTCCTTAGCCATGCCCAATCCTTCACAAGATCAGACCCCTCTTTGGTTTATCTGAATGTTTCCTGTGTAATAGGCAACTATAGTATCCCAGTTGTACTCTTTTCTCATTCATCTTTTTTCCACTTTTCTTGCTCTTCTCCCTAACTAAAATGTGTTTCTACTGTGTTATCTTATTGTGCAACACCAGCTTCCAGGCTAGGTGCAAATTTCACGGGAATGTGATCATCTTAATTCTGTCTATTTGTACATCAGAATTACTTTTTTTTTAACCAGCTCAATTCTGTGTATTACATTTTAGCTTCTTTGTTTCTTCATAGTCTAATTCAGGATACCCAAGTATCAAGAAGCAAAGGGAAAGATGAGAGATCAAATATCTTTAAGCTGATTGGGATCCTTTATTAGTGGAATTTAAAAACGAGGAATAGCTACAATAGCAGATCAAGATGGCCTTTCTCTTTTAAATATTGTTTTAGAGTAAAATGTTGAACAGAGGCTTAGAGATGGGCAGTGGACTATGCAACCACTGAGATGCTTTCCTGCCAATGTTCTGATGGAAAGTATACAAAAGGGAGGACGCTGGCCACTTACAAGGTAATATACATTCATTGTGGTAGAAATAGTCATCTTACATGAAATGGGAGAAAGTATTACTTACATAATATTTGAATTTCCATAATTCCAAAGTCCAAGGCAGGGTCTTCAATGTTCATTAACTGTAAAGTTCCAATGTTAATGGAATGACCCACACTTTTAGTTTTGTTCTGACCTGTGGGTAGATAATTCTATTTCAGTTCTAGACTTATTTCAATGTATTTTATATTAATTCCTGTAATTTGTCAACCTTATTCATGAGAAGATTGAATTCATATGAGTTCTTTTTCATACCATGTGAAAAAACAAAACTCCAATAATGATGTAGCATTAATTACTGATAATAGACTGTTTCTAATTATTATGCAATAATCATGATTTGACCGAGGAAGGTGGGATGTGGAAAGATCCACTTTTTGAAACCTCTTTCTTCCTTTCTGGCTTAGTATACTTGGAACCAATGTTTTACTGACATCCACGTCAGTGTGACTTTAGGTAAATGATAAGGAGAGAAAAAGATATTGGACATTGTCGTCTAGTTTACATAGAGAGCACAGTGTGCCACCCTCTTTCTTTCCCCCAAGGACCTTGATTCTTTCATGTTGAATCCTCTGATGGTCTGACGAATCCTCAGACATTAGCTAACACAGATTCCAACTTTGCTATTCAAGGGATTGTTTTAATTTCCATAGTGGAAGTGACTTCCAAGAGTAAGAACATGAAAACAGACAACAAAATATACAGGTTTGTATTTTTTTAATTGATTTTTATTGAGCTCTACATTTTTCTCTGCCCCTCTCCTTGCTTCTCCCCTCCCCTTCAACCCTTTCCCAAGGTTTAAAATATTTAGAAAATTATCTTTATTTGTTATATATACAATATTCTGGCTGTACATATACATGCCAGAAGAGGGCACCAGGTCTCATAATGGATGGTTATGAGCCACCATGTGGTTGCTGGGAATTAAACTCAGGACCTCTAGAAGAACAGCCAGTGCTCGTAATCTTTGAGTCGTGTTTCCAGTCCCCAGATTTGTAGTTTTGAACACACAGGTACAGAATCATCCAACCTAGACCATGACAAGGCACATTTCTTCGCAACTGTTGTCTCTATTCTTGAGCTATATGAACTTAATCTTCACAGTATCTTGAAGAGGAGATTTAAATCTTTTGAAATTTGAAATGGCCAGAATAATAATAGGATATATCAAAGAACGGAACAGTCACCTTCACATGAAGTACATACTTAATGGTGCCAACAGCTGTAGTCCAGTGCTGAGCCTCTGTTAGAGGGTAGCCTTGGCTCCAGAATTCCCTGTGGGCTTCAACAGGGAGGCTTCAGGAAGGGAAGACCATTTCAAGGCTTGTCTGGGATTTTTCAAGTACAGTTCTAGCAGTTCTTACAGCAAAAAGGAAGGGAAGAACAATGTATTAAATTGATACCATACTTGAAGCTTTCAACTAGATTATAAATCTACCCTGTTTATATTTCCAAGAGCCAGTCAGTTTCTGGGATTAGTGCCATTGCTCTGTAAATCACTTATTGGTATTTGAGGCATTTTCATGAGAAATAGCTTCTCCTGTGTTTCTGTGTGTGTGTGTGTTGTGTGTAGTGTATGTGTGTGTGTTTATGTGTATTTTCTTAGTTGCTTCCACATAGTACAGGTTGCCACAGTGTTTTTTGTTTGTTTGTTTGTGTTTGTTTTCTCAAAACAGGGTTTTTCTGCAGTTTGGGATCCTGTCCTAGAACTAGCTCTTGTAGACCAGGCTGGCCTTGAACTCACAGAGATCCGCCTGCCTCTGCCTCCCGAGTGCTGGGATTGAAGGCATGTACCACCATTGCCTGGCTGCCACAACATCTTAAGGATCCTAGAGAAAGTAAGATATTTTGAATAGCAAGGGGAACTTTAGAGCCATGAATCTGATGTTATAAATTTTGAAAGAAAATCAGCTGGGTAGGTGGGCCTCCCACCCGCATTTCCCCTACTCCTCTCCTGTGATACCACAAACTCCATACAGTACCACTTCCCCCCCCCCCACCCACAGTACTCTTCCTTAGCTACTTTCTTAGAGTCTGGTCTTCACTCATTTGTAAATGTTGATCCTGTATCCAGTGTTTGTCACATGCTATGAAGTGCACTGGGAATGAACTTCCTATGGCCTCTATCTTTGAGAAGTTAGTATTGTCAGTTTTGAGAATGGATACCAGTTATGAAACCCCTGTATAGAAAATGTATTCCTTCTACATTTGGGATGAAACTTTTTTTGCTGGAATTTATATCATTTTCCCTGACTGGTCTTTTCCATGAAATTAGAGAAATGTTCTAGTTTGAAAAGGTCCATGCCGGATTATGTTAAAACATTAGATAATTTCTATATTTTATAGTATTTTAATAACTTTTATATTAATAAATCTTTTGGGAATTAAAATTTTTATTTCAGTGGTGTGTGTGTATTATGTGTGCACTGCATGTGACTATATGTTACTAATTTAGTGTAAATTTTGGTATTGTGAGATGGTTCGGTGTGTGATGGAGATTATGGCACAATCTTGATAACCTGAGTTCAATTGCTGGAATCCCCATAAAAGTAGAAGAAGAGGACTGACTCCACAAAGTTGTCATCTGACTTCTATGCAGATACCCATCACCCCATGTGACTGTGCGTGAAGGCACACACACACACACACACACACACACACACACACACACACACACACACACACACACACGCCATTGAGCACATACAGTTGAGAGTGTCTGTTTCTTTTCAGGGTTCATCCCAAAACAAGAGCCTTAATTTTACATTGATGAATCTACCGATCCCATGGCTCAGGTTCTTGATGTGTGTTCCTTCTTTTCCCTTCTCTGTATTTCTTATAGCTATATACAAACAGTTCTCTCTGTCAGTAGTATTTTGCTTTTACTACAATGTAGTTTATTCAGGTGATTTTCTTTATATTTTTTGAGGATTTATGCTATCTAAATTAAAATTAAGTTTCTTAGGGTTATTTTTGGGTCTTCACAGTTTTTT
>JAQHUG010000106.1:3086248-3121996 GCA_028555095.1 Dicrostonyx torquatus | reverse complement strand
GAACATTTCCTTAAGTGTCTTTCAGCCATTTTAGATTCCTCTGTTGAGAGTTCTCTGTTTAAGTCTGTACTCCATTTTTTTTATTGGATTATGTGTTCTTTAGGTGACCAATTTCTTGAGTTCTTTGTATATTTTTGGAGGTTAGACCTCTGTCTGATGTGGGGTTAGTGAAGAGCTTTTCCCATTCTGTAGGCTATTGTTTTGTCTTGTTTAGCATGTTCTTTGCTTCACAGAAGCTTTTCAGTTTCAGGAGGTCCCATTTATTGTTTCTCTCAGTGTCTATGCTGCTGGGGTTATATTTAGGAAGTGATCTCCAGTGCCAATGCGCTCAAGTGTACTTCCCACTTTCTCTTCTATAAGGTTCAGTGTAACCAGCTTTATGTTGATATTTTTAATGGAGTTGAACCACTAGTGACTAAGGTCTTAGAAAGAAGGCATAAGAAACTCTGTGCTGTAACCCACATGCCAATGTCAGAAAAAGGGTTGCTCACAGGGCATTTGCTACCTTAGAATGAGTATGCTGGTAGCAAAGATAGGTAAAAGTTTTCTTTTTTAATGTCTCCATATAGTTTTATTAAAGCCAAGGCAAAGGTTAGTATCATTAAGTTAATCATTGGACACAAGATCTTTTAAGTAATGAGACCTAAATATTCTGTGCAACTTTCTCATCAATGAATTAGTCTTGAGCCATGTTCACTGAGCAGCACTCGGCCTCTCATGTGCTGCTCGGCAGCCAACTATTGTCTTAGTGCATTGTATTCATAACAAGTTCATAAAATAAGGCCTCCTTAAATACAACTTTCACTATAAAGAGGTCAGGAATGCTGTTGACATTCTGTTGGCCTAGGCAAGATTCAGACCAACCAAGACCTATGGCACAGAGAAAGACTATGTCAGCTGAGGATTCTTAAAAGCTCTAAAGCACAGTCCTTTTTTTCCAGTACAGTTTTAGTTAGTCCTACTCCAAGAGTTCTGTATAGCCATTACAGGGATCGGGAAAAAGAATATAGTAACAGTGCACCTGGAAGTTCTGATGAGTTTCTGTACAGTGGAATCCTTTATGAAATGTGGTGTCATGTTCCTCAGGAACCCCTAGCATTCTTCTGCTGTAAAGAACAGAAAAAACTGGATCAATGTTCTACACTTACGCTTTCCCATTTTCATCACTTGGTGTGTGATTCAGGCATGTACACTGAATTGTTGTTTCCTGGGTAACTCCACATATTCCTTGATCACTGCGGTTTTACATCTTGAAAATCCATCTTCCATCTTTTAAAGTATAGAGGAGTCTATATTCTTGAGTGTAAAATGTTCACTCTCGGGGCTGGAGAGATGATTCAGCACATAAGGGCACTTGTGTTTGCTGCTCTTGCTCAGAATCTGGATTCAGTTCCTAATATCCGCATAGTTACTCACAACCACGACAACTCCCATAGCAAAGGATTACACACCCTTTTCTGGCCTCCCTGGACTCCTGAATGCATGTACTATACATAAGCTCATATAAAGAAATATATACATAAATAAAACAAATAATAAATTTCAGCTTTATATATAATGTTTACTATTTTTCCTGTTCTCTCATAATGCAATGTTTTAATCTTTGAATATCGGTAGCTCTTAACATAATAGTTTTTCTCTCTAAGTCTTTAAGATTCCCTATTATGTAGTCAATAAATGTTTCTAGACAGAAATGAAGTCATTTAAGTTACATTGAGCTAGAATTCACCATTATGTCTTTGTTATTAGGTCACCATTAAAATTGAAGTCTTTCTTTGAACTATTATGAAACCAAAGCCCAAGTTGTTAAAATGGAATATAGAGACATTTTCTCACATGGCTCCTAAAACAAATTATTTCATTCATTAATATAGCAAGCCAGGAATGATGCTGGGAGTGCCAGCATTATGTTAGTTGAGTAAGAAATGATCTTTTCCCTCCAGGAGCTCAGAATCTATAAAAGGAAATAGCTACTTAAGTAAGCTATTAAAATAAAGGATGGCATGGAGAATGTGGATTATGTCAAAGGACACAAGACCAATTACGTTGGGGGTGGGTGCCAGAAAAGGTTTCATAAGAGTTTTGAAAGATAAGTGGGTACTGTCTAGTTTGAGAAAGATGGGAGATTAATGATGATCTCAAATTTCAATTTAAACTTTTAATTAAGGAGCTGGCATGCTTGTAATCACTCCAGGAATGTATTTGAATGGATTATATGTATATAATATGTGTGTGCACATGCACACATATGTGATAAGCACAAACAAGAAGTAATCTTGAACAGTAAGAAGAAATAAAACTGCTGAACATAGAGACTGTAGAGTCTTCACTCCATCCCAGGTGAAGCTTCTGTGTACATGTAAGGTCCTAAAAGAAGCTTACGAACTAGAATCTATAGGGATAGTGTCATGGGAATGGCTTTGACATTCAGGAAATAAGCCTAATAGTGTCTTCAGAAGATTTTAAAGAACTAAAACAGAACTGAGAAAGGAGGCCTGAACTCTTAGCTCTATTTCTCACTAAATGTGCTCTAGGTTAATGGCAATATTGACTGGACAGTGACTGATGATGCAAGATGTCATTGTCTAGCCGAATGGCATTTTGGCACAGGACATGGGAAATGGAAATGGGTGCCAGGGGATCATGATTCTATCTCTGAGCACTTGTGGGGTTGAGAATCCAAGAAAAAAAAACATATTTGAGGAAACTGAATAGTTCAAAATGCCACCGATATTAAAGCATTGCTATAAATACAGCATCACTTCTGCCTCAAGTCTGTGGGAACCTGCATATACTCAGATTGCTAGAAGAAATTGACATGTAACACAGGTGTGATTTGTGGTGGTGCACATGCCCAGAATTCCAGCAGTAAGAAAGCCGAGGCAAGAGAAATGCAAGTTTGAGGCTAGACCAGGCTACAAGAATGAGATCCTCTCTAAACAAAAATTTTTATCAGAGATGGCCATTGGCTCTCTTTGATTCTGAACTGGACACTGTGTAGTGTGTATTCACTCTGCCCATGACCTTGGGCTATCTGGCCCGATAGAGGCGGTGCTTCTGATAGAGGCGGTGCTTCTTGTCTGCTATGTGACTTCTTATCAGGAAGGAGGGAGGATAATTGTTCTCTCTTGGGTGGTAAAGACCAAGTCACGGGGTATGAAGCAGCATGTGCTCTGTCCCCAGCTTTCCAAGGACTCTGCAAATGGATTCACCAGAGCCTGTATTTGTGAGTGTATTTCCTGGCTTTTATGCCTTAGTAAATACCTGATAGCCCTTAAATAGAAGCTTGTGTATTTCTCTTAATAACACCATGCCTAGAAATTCTGTACTCTCTGTGCATCAGACATAAATTGGGAGGGGTCTAGCATGGCTCTGTGTAAGCTTTAGCCATAACAGGAGCTTAAGTAGGAGAGTCTTAGGAAGCTATATTAACTGTGTGGTTTGAGCAAATTGTATCAACTCTGAGTCTAAATTATTATGAAAAATATGCCTTTCTAAAACATGACATTATAGGTATGGAATATGTCTTTGATACATAATAACTATTCAATTAATAATTACACTATTACAATTACATTCATTTTTAGCTTTGCATTTTTGAATATCCTTTGTCACTTAATTCAGTCAATTCCAGCGTTATGACCCATAAGATAGTTTGAAACCGCAAAAATACATTGTCTTTTTATTGTGTACCCAAGCAAATTCTGTTTTGAAGAAGTATATCTTATCAATATTTTAACAACTTTGGTTTCAATATTATACTTTCAGTTTAATATGCATTATAAATATTTGATATAGGGTATTTTAGTTGGTATTCTTACTGAAAACATCATTTTAAAATTTATTTGTAACATAAAAATATACAATTTGTACATATTGATGTTCAAATCAGGTTAATCATTGAATTGCCTCAAACATCTATCATTTTTTTGTGGTGCAAACTTCCACCTTTTCAATGTGTCCAGTGTATCTGTTTCCACCCTTTTGGAGATAATCTTCATTGTCAAGTTGTCAGGACTTAGAATCACCATGAAAGCACACCCGTGGTGTGTGTATAATGTTATTTCTACAAATGTATAACTGAACTCACACTGAATGTGCACAGGATCATCCAAAGGTCTGGGGTCCTGCGTTGAATATGATGGAAAAAATGAGTTGAGAGCTGAGCAGTGGGATTCATCTCTTTGACTTCTGGTGATGGCTTCCATGTATCCATCTGCCTTACACGTTTGCCTCTGTATTTTTTTCTGTCAAAATGGAGTGTGTGTTCCCTTAAATTGTAAGCCAAATGAACCCTTTCTGTCTATATATTGCCTTTATCAGGTGTTTTGTCACTGAAATGAGAAGAATACCCAAAATAACAGACTATATACTAGTTCATTAGAACTTGCTCCTGTCAACAGTGACACATCTGCCTCCCCATTAGCACCTGGCAACCAATATTCTACCATTAGCTATGATGACATGAATGGTTTTATATTCCTTATGAATGAGATCATTCAGTCTTTGAATTCCTGTGGCTGGATTATTTCACTTAACATAATCATCCTCTCTCTCATCACGGTTGCTACAAACGGCAGAATGTCATTTATTTTTATGACTAAATACTATTCCATTGTATACACGACATGCTTTCTTTACCCACTGATCAAATGATGGACTTGTCGGTTCTTTCCATTTTTGATAATTATAAACAGTACTGCGATGAATGCCGAGTGCAGATGTCTCTTTGATATTCTGATTCATATTCTTTGGATATATACCCAGCAGCGAGATTTGCTGGATCATATGGCAATTCTATTTTTAATTTCTGAGGAACTTCCATGCTGTTTGCTGTAATAGCTGTGCTAATTTACATTCCTACCAGCAGTGTGTAAGAAGAGTTCCTTCTTACTTATCCTCAACAATTGTCATCAGTAGCCTTTGAGAACAGCTATCCACTTTAGGGTTTTAGACCAAGTTTCTCTGGAAATCAGTTATGCTGAGCACTTTTTTTAAATATAACACTTGGAAATTTGTACATCTTCTTTTGATAAATATCCAATTTGATCTATTAGACATTTTTTCATTAGTTTGTAAAAGGAGCTTTTGCTGTTATTGAATCTTTGGAGTTCCTAACATTTCTAGTAGTAGTCCCTTGTCTGACATACATTTGTAGGTATTTTCAGCTGTTCTGGTTGTTTCCTTTGTTTTTCAGATACTTTGGGCTTTCCTGTAACCATTTTGTTTATTTCTGATTTTGTTTCCTTTATTTTCAGAGACTTGTTCAAAAGAATTTCATTCATTCAAAAGTTCTGAAGTGTTTTCCTGGTGTTTTACCTTTTTAAATATGAGTTGCACATTTATATTTAGACCCTCAGTCCATTTTGAGTTTATTCTTACAACTGATAAGAAATAGGTAGAGCTTTATTCTTCCTTATATGGATGCACAATTGTTCTAGCATCACTAACTGAAAAGCTCATCCTTTCTCCAGTGTGTGTCCATATCACCTGTGTTAAAAATCAGTTGACTGTGCTTTTGGGGTCATGTTAAAGATGATACTCTTTTAGACCACTAATGAGAATCAAGTATAGTGATTAATAAAAAACATTCATATACTGGGATATGGCTTTCAAATCAGGTGAAAAGAAACATACAAAGTAATCTAGATTTAGTTTCATCTATAAACCTACTTAAGTCTACAAACTTGTCATTAATAATTAGAAATTGTAATGTCGATCCTAAGATTACACTATTTATCATTTTAGTTGTTAGAGGTTAGTTACATTTCTATTTCTTAAAAATTGAGTTTTGGCAAGGTGTGTATGTTTAGGTGTTTGTATATTTCTTCTGGTATGTCAAGTCTTTGATTCATAATAACTTCTAAGGACCTTCCATGTCTCTGTGGCTTTGGTTCCCATTGGTGCTTTTCCAGCTCTATTTTTATTTAGGAGACGACGATCTTTCTCTTTCCATTATTCTAGCTAATGCCTCATTTACTTGTCTGTATAAGAACCAGCTTCTAAGTCTGGTGTGGTACATAACTGTAATCCTGAACAGGAAAATTCAAGAACAGCTTCAGCTACATTAGAAAGCCCTGTTTAAAAACCTGTAAAAGACAAAAAAAGAACCAGTCTTCTTATTCTAATGAAACAGAACCCCAGTGCATTCATAGCCTTTATTATTTCCCTTCTTTGGAATTTCATTTGTTCTTGTTTTTATAATTTCTAAAAATGTATTGGTAGTTTCTTTTTATTTAAGAAACTCTATAGTATGTGTGTGTGTTGTATGTAAATGTGCATACATGTATGAAGGTCAGAAATTAACACTGAATGTCTTCCTTAACTGCCTTTCCAACTGGTTTTTTGAGACAAGATCTCCCAGTGAACCAGGAGCTCAATTTAGGATAGGATAGCTGAATAAGGAACTCCAGGGAGCCACGAACTGCCCTCTTAGCAGTGGAATTACAGACATGTTTGGCTGCACCCTGCTTTTTATATAAGTCCTGGAGGCCCAAGTTCAAGTCCTAATGCTTGTGCAACAAATGCTTCACCAATAGACTCCATGTGCTTGGAATATCTTGCTCTATTCATACACAGGGTGACTTTGGTGTCCATGGGTGATTTTAGAGGTGATGTACTTTTTTCTAAGAAAAACAGATTTAAATTATGCTTTTTAGTCCATTCAGTATCTCTGTGTCTTTCATTCAGATTTCAATCCACTTACATGCAAGGTAGTTACTGATAAGCAACTACTAATATACTATTCCACATATATAATATAATAAGTATATATGATCACATGTACATACATGTATACATGCATATATACCATAATTTCTCACTGATTCTCTGGGAATTTCACATCATACAGTCCAATTCCACTCATTTCCCAGTCCTCTCAGTTCCAGACTTCATCCTTACATCATCCACCCCCCAAAAAATAAAATTAAAACCAAACCAAACAAACAAACAATGAAAAAAAACCCTCCTCATTCCTTTGTCTCTTCTGCCTTTCCAATACCTTTTCATTTGTCTTAGTGCCATTGGGAGCCATGGTATATCATGCAATATACCTTGTGTTCAATCAGTTTTACTTGGAAATGATCATTGCAATGAGTCATTGGTTTGGTTCAAGGTCTCTTCTTTCTGGTACACCATCATAACTGAACCCTTACCAAAAAGCTGTGGAATAATTCTTTTGTATAATGTAAAGATTTGACACTCAAATTGGTTTATTTAAAAACTCATTGGCCAGTAGCCAGGCAGGAAGTGTAAGTGGAGCTATCAAACTGAGGATGATGGGATGAAGTTGGCAAAGTCCTATGAGTCACTGGCAGATATAGAGAGAACAAGATGGGAATACTGTATTGAGAAAAGGTACCAAGTCATGTGGCAAAGCATAGGTAATAAATATGGGTTAATTTAAGTGTAAGAGTTAACGAGTAAAAAGCCTAAGGTATTGGCCAAGCATTTATAATTTATATTAAGTCTCTGAGTCTGTTATTTGGGAAGCAGCTGCTGGTTACGTGGGAGCAGGTGATCAGGGCAGGAAAACTCCACCTACATATGGTACCCACCATCTGGCATAGATCCACATAAGAACTTAAAAAGCTTTTAAAAAGAGGTTCTAGACAAACAAAAACGAGTCAGACACAGCTCTCTAGTCTTACAGTCTCACACCAGCTGCAATGCAAAGATGTTCTCCTCACAGCTGCCTGCAATATGGAACTAGCTGCCAACTACCATGAGCTAAGTAGCGTGGCATGTTCCCACAGTCTCTCACATTGGCTGCAGTACAGTCTTCTCCCAGCCATCCCTGCCAGCTTGAGAGCTCCACCAGCATGCTGCATGGTGGCTTTGGGGTTTTTGCTCATGCAGACAGAAAAACTTAAAGACACACAGTAAAGACAGATTCAGACAGAAAAAAAGAATTGAATGGGTTATCACGTGTTTAGGAACATACATAAGCTTGGGAGAGAAAAGGAATAGAGTCATAAAAACATTGTAATATACATAAAGATGAAAAATACATGGAGAGTCTGGATCCTGCAGGTTTTCTTTTGTCTGTTAAGAAACACTGGATTATGAAAACTGCTAGGTTCAACCAATCTATGTATTTTAAAAAATATCATGACTTCAAATTTTAAGTCAGGATATGTTTTACTTTGGAGGAGAAGTTATACATTTATTTCCACAGAAGAAGAGAGACTGAGGATTCACACTGGGTTAAAGAAAATCAGGTTTATTGAGGAAGACCTCCTAAAATCCTGATTGCAGACAAGTAAATAAATCTAGAAGGACTGCAAGACTTGTGAAGCATATTTTATTTGCTAAAACATATAAAACAAAAATCATCTTCAACTGACTTATATGAAATATATAATATAGATATGTATGCTACCTTTAAAAGTTTATGTATTTTCAGAATAAGGCACCAGACACCAGTAAAAATGGATGGCTCAGATGTTCCAGCATCTATAACAGGTTCAAGGCTGCTGACTGAGATGATCCAGCCTCACAGAATATTACAGCCAAGACTTAACCATTTTCCTAAATTTTCTCAGGGTCCAAAGCTAACAACACCCACAAACAACAGGAAAAAGTCTAGAGAAATGTACCCATATTCTCAAAAGACAGATTTTGGATATTTATTATCATTTCAGGGGTATTGGGTTACAAGTTGTTATTGATAATAGTAAGGAAAAATCTGAAAAAAAGAGATTAGATTAAAGGATCTCTTTCTGAAAAGAAAAATGGGGGATATAGAAATTATAGGATAAAAGCATAGATTATTGAATCTACTTTTGACCAAAAAAGCAGTTACTAATTTTAAATATTTTACATTGATATTATACACTTTTGTATATTGATACAAATTTAAAATTAATTTTGTTATACTGTTTATATGCTTCTATTGTTGTTTGGGGGTATTGTGCTTATGCAACTCATTTAAAAATGTAATGTATAATTAAAAGTACAGATTAATAGTCATCTATAATAATCAAACTTATAGTCATTTAGATAAATTTTCAAGGTCATAAACATATATTTAGATAACTAGATAGTCTTCATACATTTCAAAGACCTACAGAATATGGTATTTAATATATTTAATAAGCAAAGACTTTTCATGATGGTGAAGCACATCTGCTCTTAACAATATCAATCTACTTCAGAGAATATGATGGGCATTGAAAAATTCCATTTGGGGTTTTCTTTCTTTGTGGCAAAAATCTACCCATGTGGGCAAAGAAAATACCATTTCCTCAATTGTTAACAGATACTTTTCAAACTGGTCCATCAGGACATAAAAGAAAACAACTGCCAATTTTTGCCAAGTCAAGGTAAGACAGTCCTTCAGAATTCCCTGCTTCACAGGAAAATCTTCAAGAAATGTTAGGCCTGTAGGCTAGAGTTGGATGTCCCACTATTTCAGAGGAACTTTGGGTGACTATTCAGATAGCCTGATGTTCCTGTCATTAGGTAATATTTAGTCCTTCTGGGATCTTTGATGGAGTTAAGAACTAAATTGTTAAATTGACAGTTTTCCTTAGTTGTGATAGAGAAAAAAATTAGCTATAAAACCTCAGACTAACCAAGATAAGATAGATAATAAAATATTTTCCCTAATTTTGTCATATACAAATAGACTGGAAATTTTAATTGTAATTTTAACTTGATAACTGATTTGTTGTATATAATTTTAATACATTAAAGCTAAAACATTTTTAAATTAAACAAAAAGGGAGAGATGCTGTGGAATAATCATTTTGTACACTGTAAAGATTTGTTACTCTAATTGATTTAATAAAATGCTGATTAGCTGGTAGCTAGGCAGGAAGTATAAGCAGAGCTATCAAACAGAAGATGCTGGGATCAAAAAGGACAAAGTCAGAGGAATTGCCAGCAGTTGCAGAAAGAACAAGATGGGTATACTCTATTGAAAAAAAATACCGAGCTACATGGCAAAGCATAGATTAGAAATTTAGGTTAATTTAAATATAAGAGTTAGCTAGTAACAAGCCTGAGCTATTGGCTGAGCATTTATAATTCATATTAAGTCACTTGTTTGTGAAACAGCTGCTGGCTATGTGGGAGCAGGTAACTGGGGCAGTAAAACTCTGTGTGTTCACATGCACAGCTGCCCTGCTGTGTCTAGGAGGCACTATTTCACTGTAGTTATACTCTTTCTGCCTCCTCTTTGCAATGATCACTGAATCTTTTAAAGAGGCAATGCAGTACAGTATATATGTTTACAGAGCTAAACACTCTAAAGTCTCTTATTCTCTATACCTTGGCCAGTTGACGATCTCTGTTGATCATCTTCTACCGCAAACAAACGTTTGTCTGATGAAAGTTGATTCCCTAATCTGTGAGTATAATGAACTGTCATTAGTATTCATTTTAATATTATGTACATTTAGTAGAATAGTAGTAACAGATTCTGTGGTAGGGTCTATAATCTGACTAGATATAAGTTCTTGCTTATAATTTTTTATTATTCATCATTTACAGATTTATTTCTTGTTATCATGAGACTAGAGAAACATTTTGATTATAATAGCTATTTTTAAATGATAGCATTTTAACATAATCATAAAGATAAGAACAGAAACAAATAGAAGTGTAAGAAGAAATTTACTAAGATTTCAACCCTTATACTTCATCCTACTCTGCATTTTGAGTTTTTGATGTTACATGCTCTATCTTTCTATACTGCCTATATGTAACATACTGTTTTACTTATTAATAAATAAATGAGTGGATTTATACACTCTGGTTATAGCAAAGTATGCTCAATTTGCCTGAGTACTACTCTTTGCTAGTGAGTTCCTTTACATTGTCTCTTCTTGCTCATTAATGACTCTTTTTGTTTAAAGAACAAGAGCAACCCAACCTTTAGTTAGTTAAAAAAAAAAAGCACATTCACTTGTAGAAGTTACTTATTGTTGATGTCTCATGGCCCAAGGCTACTCTAGTTAATTAGAGGTGATTCAATCTGAAATATCTGATTGACTAGAGTCATTTCAGAGGCTTTATACCTACACAGGTGTGGGATTTGTACCCTTAAGATATTCCTAGTATTAGGTTTCAATATTCAAGTTCTAGATCAAAGTGTCAAGGTTATAGTCATGTTTGACTTCTCAGTGAATGGACCATTGTGATCTGCTATGCTGATTAAAGTTGAAGCGGTGTTGATAAAGATAAACTTTTGTCTATACAGGTTGACAGTAATATAGTTTTCACTTGGGTTTCACAGTCATGAAGACCTACACAGTCTCAGGAGTGCCCATGTCTGTAGATGTCAATGATATTGCCTGAAATGGGAGTATATTCCAATTGGTTAAGGTTTCTGTTCAATGTGGAGGCATTTCTGCTGCTCCATCTTCAAATAATCTACTGGCCATAGTTGAGCTACATGAGGCTGGGGGTACTTACTATAAACAGTAAGATAGACCTAGAGTTCAAGGCCAATGCTGAGCTAGGCTTTTCATAGTCTCATAGCCACAGGGGTCTTCACAACTTCAGCAAGATGGGTGTGTGTCCCAGACCCTCTCCAAGGTTAGAAACGAGGCAAGCTGTAACTCAAAGCAGCCCTATTTCTCCCTGAGGTCAAGATGGTTCAAATGATGCTTCTGTAACTATTGCCCATGTACAGGGATTACTTGGATGTTAATTTCCACGAGGTCCCAGTTTCAAGGCAGCAGGCCTGACATGAGTTCTGAGTTTATCTCCGCAATGGCTCCTGCTCTACTGACACTGAAGGAAGGGTAGGAGGCAGCCACTTCTCTCCCTTAAGGCTGTTCCAATCTGTGGGTATTGGAATGGAGGAGTTGTGGGTTTTGTCCTATAGTGGGCTGTCCTATAGTTGTGAGTTTTGTGTCTTGATTTATTTTTATTTCTCTTCAAGTGGATGACGACTTTCCCAACACTGGGCTGCATGGAGTCAGGGAAGAAATGCCTTTTTCCCCCGTGCTTACTTTTTTCAAGGCATCTTTTCATTGCAGTGTTAGAGATAGGCACGGTGGACTCATCACCAGTCTTCCTTGGCTCTGGTGAAACTACTTTTGTGCACGGATGTCCAGCTCTGTGTGACCTTCGGAAGCAATTGTGAGGATCCTAGTCACCACCATCTTGCTTAGCCACTCGAAACGTACCTTGCTGAGAAATTCTATGTATTTTCAACATTTATCACTCTTTTTATGAAGTTCTTCATGTAAGGGATCTGAATTTAATTTGGATATTGCTTTGGTAAGCTCCCGGAGGCCACAGACTCCTTGTTACTAATGAATTCTGACGGCCTGACGTTCAATGCAGAGCACTCCAGCAGAAAAGAATGATGGCTTTTTTTATTTTCGTAATAAAAAGAACCAAGCAAGGTTACCTACTTGCTAGCATCTATATGTAACTACCAATTCAAGATGAAAGGAAAATCCTTAAAATAGAGAAGGCATCTCTTGTTTTAAATACAGATACACTCAATAAATCACTTATTTCCTTTAAAAAAATCTATGATTCAATATAAGGTAGATATTTTAAACCTCTAATTATATTCACTAAAAAATCATGGTAGCTGGTAATGCTGGAAACATTAATCCTTGGTTTTCACCCACTGAGAAAATTAAAATTGGTAGAATGATCATAAAGCTATATGTTTTTCAGGGACCATCAAATTAAATTTCACATGGAGTTTGAGTCAAAGGAAAGAAATGTAGTTATGATACAGCAGGAATATCCTCAGAAATTACGAATAAAGGTCTTGATGTGAAAACTTTTATGAGAAATACAGACTTCCAAAGTTAAAGTTGAAATCTTAGAGGTTTTAAGGTTATATGTGTTTTGTATATCTTCTCCCTCATTCTGTTTCATAGAGCTTAAAACTTTTTATATTAATTGAATTTTAGAAAATCCTATTTAATACCTAAAGCACAGGAAAGAGCTGAGTTCATAAACATAGCAGTGTTTCGTGTCCCCCCTCCCCACATATTTTGGAAATGCTGACCTGAATTTGCTGTGTCTGACTGGATTGATTGCTTTTTCCATGCAGAGGTCATAGTCTATTCAGCAACGTTGGTACCACTAAGCTCATTGGTAAGCACTCATTGTTGAGAATAAGCTTTCCTTTGAATGAATATTTTTGTTCTTAAATAATTGATATTTTCTTTATGTTAAATCCAGGTAAATTGGGGCTGATTCAGGTCCATCTTATCTATAGGGATGATTAGAACAAATGTATATTGTTGCCTACCGTGGGACATCTTTGGGAACATAGAATTGTAATGCTACCAGCATGACTCTTAACATCTGAAAGACGTACCCACATAAGATATGTCAGACTTTTGTGTTATATAATGTACCAAAATAATTATTAAAATGTTAAAAAATTTATACAGCTGTCCTAGATTGACACGGCAATACAAGGAGGATAAAATTCTTTCTTGTTTACTCAAAATTACTTTTGACAATTTATTTCAAAATAATTTAAACCTCAAAGAGAAACTAAAAATAATACATAACTTTGGTGTATCTTCTCTCAGCGTTGCTAATGTTAATCTCTTGCATGACATAATGACCCACACTGCTCAGGTAACATTTAGGTGATGGTTTGATTTACTACATAAACATTTAATTCAGATTGAAATTTCAAAGAAATTATTCCAAGGGTTTTGCAGTAAGGCTACCCTGATATTAGAAGTCCCCTAAGTACTTTCTGAGGACTGGAGTATGCCCTCAGAAAGTACTTATGATGTATATCATCATTCCTACTTCATTACTTTTGAAAATTTGGATTCTTGTTCCTTCTCTCGTTCAGATTTTCTGACATATGGTGGTGATGTCTTCTTGAATCTCCTACTCAATGGAGGCTCCTCACTGTTGCTTTGTGATGTGGTGACCTTGACACTCTTAAGAGTACTGATCTACTTGAGTAGAATAATCTTCAGTTTGTGGTCACATGAGACGTTCTCATATTTATCCTAAGGCAGTTCCTTTTATGACATGGATACTTCAGAAAGTGATGTGCCTTTCTCTCTTGAATTATTAGGAGGTATGTGTCGTTGATAATCATTTGTGGTTACTGTAAAGTAGCATTGCTAAGTTTTCACTTTCTCTTTACAAAATTATAGTAATTTTGTTGAGTTTTAAAGGTTCTTCAAATACAATGTTTCATCTAAAACATTTGACTTTTAATTTTAAGATTCACTGATGGAACCAGATGGCAGAAATCATTGTTATATACTAGTGAAATTTCTTTGTTATGTGTTTTTCCATGCTTAACCTTCTTATTCATCTAGTTACTTAAACCAGTATGGGCTCATGGATGTTCAACCAGTGGGTAGGGATGTTATAATGCTATTGAGTACTTTTCTACCATGAAGAACTGTTCTTTCACACTAACTTATACCATTTCAATATACTGCATCTTACATGAGCATTTTCATATTCGGAACATGACAAGACTTTCTAGACTTGTGTTTCAAAATTCTATGTGTGTGTGGTATACATGCAAGCGTATGTGTGTTTCCATGTGTGTGGACACATGTGTGTGCACTCGGGTGTCTGGAGGCCTGAAGCTGACATTGAATGTGTTCCTCTGTCTCTCCCCACCTCATATGTTGAGACCAGGGTCTCTCACCAAGTCAGAACATGCAGTTTTAGCTACTCTGTTAGCAACTTTCTCTGGGGATTCTTTGTCTTGCCTTGTCTCCAGCGAGGTGGGGTTGTAGGAGCCTCTAACCCCCACCTCCGGCATTTCATATTGGTGCTGAGGATCCTACCTCCTGTCTTCACATTTGAGTGGCAGACACTTCACCTGCTGAGGCACCTAACCAGCCTCTAGACTCATTTTAATGTTCTCTGTTCCACATTTCAGGAGATCATTTCACAAAGAAGACATGGTCTATTCTGTTGAAAAATGGGTTTCAGGAAGTAAGATCTAGGTTCCAAGTATGTGTATTGTTACTGGCATATGACTGCTCTTATCTCTCCGTGGTCAGAGCCAGAAAAATATCTGTGTGTAATAGCATGAATATACATTAATATGTTCTTATTTCTCTATTATTTGTGTATGTATACATTATACGTGTGTGTGTGTGTTTGTTTACACATAAAACATTTGGGGCTTTTCTTTTGATTTTGAGACCGGGTCAGGCACAATCTAGCCTTGAATCTGAGATTTTCCTGCTTCAGACTCTCAAGTGCTGGAATTGTAGGCATGAGCAACCATATCAGATTTAGAAGACATGTTTTTGAAAGTGAGCTCATATGTTTATCTCTATTTTCAAGCTGACCTCTGGCTCAGGCTAGTCTACTTCTCTCTCTCTCTCTTTTTATTAATATTATTACTATTTTTTTACATCCCAACAGTAGTTTCCCCTTCCTACTCTTCTCCCAGTTCCTCCCCGCAATCTTCCTTATGCCCCTCTTCACTCCTCCTCAGTTTCTCTTCAGAAAAGGGCACGCCTCCATGGTTATCAACCAAACACTGCATATCAAGTCTAGCTTGTAGCAAGACTCCCCTTGTAGTAATGTTGGGCAAGGTGGCCCAGAATGAGGAAAGGGGTCCCAAAGCCATCAAAGGTGTCAGAGACAGTTCCACTCCCACCTTTAGGAGTCATACAAGAAGACCAAGCTGCACATGTGTAACAGTATGCACGGGGCCTAGGTCAGTCCCATGCAGGCTCCTCAGTTGTCTATTCAGTCTCTGTGAGCTCCTATGACACCAGGTTAGTTGATGCTGTGGGTTATCTTGTGGCATCCTTGACCCCTCTGGCTTCTCCAATCCTTCTCCCTCTTCTGTTAAATTTCCCAAGCTCCACCTCTGGAGCTATGGCTCTGTGCATCTGTTTCTATCAGTTGCTGGACAAAGCTACTCTGATGAAAATTGGGCTAGGCACCAATCTATGAGCATATTAGAATATCATTAGAAATAATGTCATTGACTTTTTTTTTTTTTTTTTTTGCCAGTCATGTTTGGTTCTATCCTGGGTGTCTGGGCAATGCAACCTCTGGGTCCTGGCCCTGCAGGCAGTGACAGGGCTCCCTCTTGTGGCATGGGTCTCAAGCTGGACCAAGCATTGATTGGCTGCTCTCACTATTTCTGTACCACTTGTGCCCCAGCACATCTCATAAGCAGGAAAAACTGTACGTCAAAGGTTATGTGACTGAGTTGGTGTCACAATCCCTTGACTGGAAGTCTAGCCTGGTCACAGGAGGTGGCTAGTTCAGACTCCATATCCCCCATTGCTAGGAGTCTTAGTTAGGGTCACTCTCAAAGATTCCTGGGAGTTTTCATTGGACTAGGTTTCCAATTCATCCCAGAGATGCCCTTGATTCCAGATGTATTTCACAGTATTCTCTCCCTCTGTTTTCCCCTCACTGACCCCTCATATTGATATTCCCCCCCATCCCCTCTGCCCAAAATGTCTATTCTATTTTCCCTTCCCAGGGAGTTTCATGCACATCCCCCCTTGATCCCTCTTTGTTACTTAGCTTCTCTGGCTCTCTAGATTGTAGCATGATTATCTTTACTTTATAGTTAACACCCACTTACAAGTAAGTGCATACTATGATTGTCTTTCTGGGTCTGGGTTTCCACTGTCAGGATGATTTTTTTTCTAGTTCCATCTATTTACCTTCAAATTTCATGATGTTGTTGTTTAAAACAACTGAGTAATACTTCATTGTATAAATGTACCACATTTTCTTCATCCATTTATCATTTGAGGGACATCTAGGTTTTTTTCATGTTCTAGCTATTACAAATAAAGCTGCTACAAACATAATTGAGCAAATGTCCTTAGGGTATGATGGGGGTGTCCTTTTGGTATATTCTCAAGAGTGATATATCTCGGTCTTGAGGTATATAAATTCCAGTTGTCTGAGAAACTGCTATAATGATTTCCAAAATGGCTGTACAAGCTTGCACTCCCACCCGCAATGGAGGAGTGTTCCCCTTACTCCAAATCCTCACCAGTATGAGCTGTCAGATGTGGTTTTGATCTTAGCGATTCTGACAGGAGTAAGATGGAATCTCAGAGTCATCTCTGATTTCTCTAAGGATGTTGAACATTTCTCTATGTACTTCTTAGCCATTTGAGATTATTCTATTGAGAATCCTCTGTTTATACTTGAACCCCATTTTAAAAATAAAATTTGATTATTTGGTTTTTTGATGTCTAGTTTTTTAATATACTTTAGAAATTAGCCTTCTGTAAGATGTTAGGATTTCTTTTTTTAAGATCTTTTCCCATTATGCAGGCTGTCATTTTGTCCTGTTGATGATGTCCTTTGCCTTACAGGAGCTTTCAGATTCATGAGGTCTCATTTGTTAATTATTGATCTTGGTGCCTGTGATATTGGTGTTCTGTTCAAGAAGTCATTTCCTGTTCCAAGGCATTCAAGGCTATTCCCTATTTTCTCTTCTATCAGGTTCACTGTATCTGGCTTTT
This sequence comes from Dicrostonyx torquatus, assembly GCA_028555095.1. Classification (NCBI taxonomy): domain Eukaryota; kingdom Metazoa; phylum Chordata; class Mammalia; order Rodentia; family Cricetidae; genus Dicrostonyx; species Dicrostonyx torquatus. Next base: position 3,104,564 of record JAQHUG010000106.1, on the reverse strand, counting down.
TGTTGAAGCCTTTGGCTCACTTGGACTTGAGTTTTGTTAGATACGTATCTATTTTCATTCTTCTACATGTTTATATCCAGTTAGATCAGCACCATTTGTTGAAGATTCTTTCTTTCTTTTCTTTCTTTCTGTTTTTGGTATTTTTCTGTCTTCTTTGTTCATAGTATGTCTAGGTCTTAGATTTGATTCCATTAACTCACTTGTCTGTTTCTATCTGAATATCATGGTGGTTTAAATTATTATAGCTGTGTAGTAGTACTTGAAATCAGGGATGGTAATACCTCAGGATATTCTTTTATTGTGCAGGATTATTTAACCTACCCTGGGATTTTTTTTTTCTGTATGAAGTTAAATATTGTTCTTTCAAGGTCTGTACAAAATTCTATTGGAATTTTGATGGCTTCCCCTCTTCTTATTTGCAAATGTTTATCCAATCAGAGAGAAGTCTTACTCTCATCATCCATGCTGTATCATGTGTTTCATTAACCTTAGCTTAAATGAAATGTGGTAGATTGACTCACACATTCACCTGTGAAAATGGATGCGATCACTGACTAGGGCATGGAGTGTGTGTACGGACCTTTGAGCTTTACTGGTAGAGAACATCCTTCATCTTTACCCGCTTAATAATGATCAAAGTGTTGCTTTACCGAATTCTTTCAATTTATGAAGCTTTATTATTAATTTACAATATGGTTTTCTCTGTCATGTCGATATTTTTGAGGGAGTGTTTCTGCAATTCCTGGTTGAATATGAAAGTTTTACATACTAATTTTAGTAGTATGCCCAGGAGGACAGGTTTGTAGACTACGCAGAGCCATACAATGTCTGAGCTTTAGGCTACAGCTTGTTTCACTTAGCAAAATAAACTTAAAATTCATATGTCTTGTGTAAGTCAATATTTTGTTTACTTAGAATGACCAAATAGTGTTCTATTGTCTGAATTTATCAAGAACTGATTATCCATCTACCTTAGAAGTATATTTGAGTTGCTTCTGGGATTTGACAATTAATAATAAGATATATATATATATATATGTGTGTGTGTGTGTGTGTATGTGTTTTTCTGTGTTTTGTGGGAGGAAACACACAGCACTAGTATTTCTAGACTTGCAGTAAATGTGTTTAGCTTTGTAGGAAACCTGGGAACAGTGTGGTAAGAGGTCCATGCCATTGCTCACTTTCATCAGCAGTGCAGGAGAAGAACGGCTGCCCAAAAGCCCACCAACACCTAGCAATCTCTTCCTCCTCTTCATAGACAAAGAAATGGAAATTTGCGATATCGTAAGCAGTATTCAAGGTCACAAAGACCATATCAGATCTAGAAGTGAGCTTATGGCTGACACACACCAAATTTAGTGTTTTTCTACTCTGCATCTTTTCTTAAAAAAAAAATTCTCCTTACCTTAATTTTCACACATTGGATGATGACAGGTCATTTCTCAAAGAATATTTGTTTGTGTTATCGAAATCAATCCCCGTGAACAATGCTTGTGAAATAGAATGGCTATGTACACACGTTTTTCCACGCACGAGCCTGAATTCTGCAGGGCATGGTCACAATTCCTGTGGCATACACATTTAGCATTGACCATTTCCCTCTAAGGCACACACTATGAACAACGCAAATAATCTCCCCTTTTTTTTGTGTGAGAAATCAAATGTTTAGATTTCTTTTCTTCTCCAAATATAAGTGTCTCTCTTTGGACTTAGCTCATAAGAATTAGCTCATAAAATGCCCCTCTTCAAAATGTCAACACAAGTGCTTGGGGATGTGGCATGCCCCGGGGAGACACTGTCAGTGGAGGATAACCAGAGAATTGTGTGCACATGCACCCTCGGCTCTGTCTGTAGGAACTTTAGACAAAACTGGAAGGCATTCAGATGGCTTGGCCAGCCTCCCCCACCTCTTCTTTAAAATTCCTTTTTCTGGGATACTCTGGCCAAAGACTAACAAGCAGTGAAATGGCAAAAGGCAGGCAGCCGGTAAGGAGTGGAGGAGCAAATGGCTGGGGTAAAACACAAACTGTGATTGGGCTGTGAATAATCAAGGACTGGATGGGAGTTTGTTATGCATATTCCATGGTCATAATTTGATATTTTCAAGAGAAAGGAAAAAAAGAATCCCATTTAAAGCAAAAAAAAAAAAAAACCAGGAAAGAGGTAAAAAAAAAAAAACAAACAATAAAACGAAAAACAAAAACAAAGCAAGTACCTGCCTTTGTAGCTATTAGCAATGCACCTTTCCCAAGGATCCCTGCTCAGGGCTGGTGAGCTACACACAGCACCCTTCAGGAAAATGAGTAACACGGTACCACTTTCATGGTGCATGGATTCTTTCATTATGTAGCTGGTTCACATACATCAACATTTTAAATTTTGGACATTCTAAAATACATTTGGCAAACGGCTGAGGAGAAAGCCGTCTGTGAGCTAAGGCAACTAAACCTGGTGGTGTCTGAAGCAGTGCGGGCGCCCATTTGTGCTCTCCGCGTGTGCACGTCTTCGAGCTCTTGTGTGACCTTTTCAAACATACTCAAACAGCTTCGAAATATCGTTAAAAGGCGGTCAGTAGCGATTGTCTTAATGGTGTGCTCATGTGTGGGGAAGGGCTATTATGTAGAACGCCTTCCAAACCCCTGGGACGATTTGTAAAGACTTTAAGAAAGAAGAAAAGTTAGGCATTTCCAAGTAACGTTAAAAACGCAGCTCACAAAAGGCTTTCACTTCATGACTCAAGTAATGAAGTATAAAATAAGACCCGAGTAGCTGTTCACTATCTGCAGACTGACTCCATGAGTTCTGTATTACTTTGTTACTTTGGCTAGAGGGCAGAGACAGGTGGAACCGAAACAAAAGCAACTTCTTCATACTTCAGCAGTAGCTGTAGGAGATGTGTTTGACCCGTAACTATGGCCAGTTGGAATCCCAGCATCATTGAAAGGGAGGGGGAATCAATAATTATGATTAGCTATCAATTAATCATTCATTTAACCATAATTAATGTATGATTAATATAGCAATGTAGTAATTCTAAAACACACAGAACTGTAACAATATTATGCAAGTTTCCTTCTATATGCTATAGTCTTAGGGTTCAAAGAAACCAAATATATGATTTGTGGTTATCTTTTTTATGTCGGTGGAAACAAGACTTGCGCAGGTGGATGCACCAAGTCAAATAGATGTTAAGAGCAAGGCTGAGGTTAAAATGTCCTTCCTGTCACCCATATTGCTCCTACGTAAATGGGATCTTTACCATAAATGCACCACGATGAACCCCAGAGCCTTAAAATGATGTGAACTCAAAGTCCAGAGCAGGTTTGTTTTTACACACCCAGTAACCATTCTTTTTTTCTCCTCTTATCCAGAGCAATTTGTATCAAGAGATTTAAAAAGTAAATTCTATACCATGAACCCTGCTATTTTGTAACTTGTGTGAAAAAAAAACAACTATCTTTGTATAGTTTGGAAAGAAATGTTTATGCCCCTTAGACCCAGGAAATGTATGTGTTTTTATTTCTAAAGGATTTTCGAAATTTAAAGTACAAAGATATTCATTTTGGTACTATTTATAATAGTGTGGAATTCTAAACCAAGCAAATGCTTAGCTGTTAGAATAGTAAATAAATTATAAGACATATATATTTTGATGTCAAATACAATCATTAAAATGTTTCGAAGAATATTTACTGCCAACAAGAAAAATTTAACTATAAATTTCAGATGCTATATAAATATGTTGAATCAGGCAATAAAATACTAAATTCAAAATTATATGCAACAGATCTAACATGATCCAGTCAGACGCAATAAGACTTTCTACTCTTTAGTTTTGCTAAAGATCACGTTTTTGAAGTTCAACATTTGTTCACAAATCCTGAGTACCTCTCCTAATTCTTACAACGTAGAGAATTTTGGTGAAGAGAAACACCCACATTGCTGTAGCTCAGTCAATATTAACAGCTCAGAAGCTCCCACATCCACCCCAGTATTGCACCCCGAATCCCATATGGCATTTGTACGGCTGTAACATCTAAATGACTTCTGTGCCATTCAATGACTGTGTTTGAATTCTATATAAATGGCTCATACAAGGATGAGCAGGAAGGTCAGGACCATGAGGGACTGGCCCACCAACTAAGACGGTGTGCTTGATCTATTGGGAGCTCATCAAATTCAACTGGACCAGGACTGAATGAGCATATGACCAAATTGGACTCTCTGAATGTGGCTGTCAATGGGGACTGACCGAGAAGTCAATAATAATAACACAGGGACCTATCTCTTCTGCATGTATTGGCTTTTGGGGAACCTATTCTATATGGATGCACACCTTCTTGGACCGGGATGGAGCGGGGAGGGCCTTGGGCCATCTTAAGGAAGCAAGGGGACGGTGGGTGGGATATTGGGGTGCGGGAGGGCCTGGGACAAGGGGAGTAAATGTAAATTTTTCTTTTAACAATTAAAAAAAAGGAAAAAATAATAAATGGCTTATACATTGTCGGGGACCGTCGCCCCAACATAGAAACTGGTGTTTTTCCCCAAATGTGTTCCCGGAGGCGCGAGGAAGAAGCAGGCTTTCACACCATCACCGTTCAAAGGCCGCTTCGGACTTCTCTTGTCCTTTACAGCATGACCTCGCGTTTATTGTGCCTCTCCCAAGCCAATTCATGCTCTGAATACTCCCCCAACTCTTGAGGAATTTTCTATTCATATTCCTTTTCCGGGGCACTTCCCCCAGCACACACACACCTGCATTCCTTCACCAGCTTTGGAGTTAGCGACTTCTCATCGAGCAATCTACAAGTGAAAAGGAAGGCTGGAGCCAAATTCTTATCTATTGTCTTTCTAAATTGTTAGCCTTCAGCTACCGAGTTGCATGGCATCCTCAGGCAGGCGGATATCAGAGCCCACAATACATTAGGTATTCTTTTGTTTCTATATAATTTTGTTCATATTATATTTATGCTATCTATCTATGATACTGAATCTAGGGATATTTTGATAGTTAGGAAGACTACTTATTGTCTTTCATTAGTGAATCACTATCTATTAGTGTTAGATATTTATTTGAAGGATCTTAACAAGCACGTCAGTGAACCTTCTGCTCCATGCCTTTTTGGTGCACATTTATAACATGCTGCTAAGAGTGTGTCTGTGGGTCTCTTGTGCACAGATATCCAGCTTTAGTAGATGTCTCTTCTGTTGCAACAGTTGCCTCAATGGGCAACCCACCAGCGGGGCAGGATGGAAACAGTCCTTTGTCATCTTGTCTCACTTTAGCCATGGACACTTCTGATTTTACATGTTTAGAAAATGTGTGGTTGTATTTAATTGAGTTAATTTGTATTTCTTAACGAGTAATGACATTTTTCATACTGAACTCTTTATTTGTGGCATCTTTATTCAAATTACTAGCCTATTTTTAGATTGTTTCCCTTTTTGGTCAGTGCCACTTAAGTGTTAACTAAGTTGTTAATGAATAATGACTTTTATGGTTTTTCCTTCAGTATGTATATAAATATTCATTTTCTGTTTAAATAAATTTTATGTGAAAATTTCATATAAAATTCATTTTATGGGGCTGGAGAGATGGCTCAGAGGTTAAGAATACTGGCTGCTCTTCCAGAGGTCCTTAGTTCAATTCCCAGCAACCACATGGCGGTTAACAACCATCTGTAATGGGACCTGATTCCCTCTTCTGTAATGCAGGCATGTGTACAGACAGAATGCTGTATATATAATAAATAAAATCTTAAAAAAGACTAAGTGCTAAATCTTCAAACAGGAGCCTTCTTGAACTTCAGTTATTTAGGTCTAATACATAGTAATGAGGTCTACAGTGAGGTTCACCAGTGAGTTATTATCTTGTCTTCTATAAAAATAAATCATTTTATGTAAAATTCATTTTACCTTATTATGATAACTAAGATTTTCTGATAATTTATTTATTAGTAGGAATTATATTTTCTCCTGCTATATTTTAATACAGCTGAGTATCCAGGTTTTCCATGAATACTTTTGTTTTGTTTTGTTTGTACTTGGCAAATGTTTTATCAGTGAACTAAAATTCCAGACCAGAACCAATTATTGGAGATAATATTCTTTCTTCATTGTATTTTTTGACACTCCTTTCAAAAATCAATTCATATAAATACATCTGGCTTGTTTCTGGGTATATAGTGTTATTATTGTTTTTTTAGTTACACTGTTTGGTTTTGATTACTGTGGTTTTGTACTATATTCTGAAATCTGAAAATTTGATGTTTCCTGCTTTTTTTTTTTTTGATCACTAGTCTTCCCTTTTCTTTCTTCCTAAGACAGAGGAGTTCCTTTCTGCTCACAATTACAGAGTGCACATCATTTATGGAGAGGAAGGCATGGCAGCAGAGAGGTGAGGCAGATTGTCACATTGTTTCCGCAGTCAGAACAGACAGATGGAGGCTGGTCTCAACTGGTTTTCAACACTTATCTCTCCTAGAACTAAAACATATTTTATGATACATGTTCAGTTTTAGTTATTTTTCATACATATATAATACGTTTTGATGACACTCACCTCTCTAAACACTGTACCACCAATTCCCTTCCTTCCAACAAGTTTTTGTCCAACTTCCAAGGCTTTTTTCCTTTGTTTTTGCGATTCATTGAGTTTGACCAGGGCCAAGAATATGGGCATGGATGGGTGTGGGCTCTTTGCTGGAGTGTAGTTAACTTACATCCATCTGAGGTTATATCACTTATGTCAACAACACCCGTTCCTCCAGCAGCCCTCAAGTGAGGGCTAAGGTCCCATGAGCGCCTCCTTCTTCCATGACCATTCAATAATCTTTTGCAAACCTGGGACAGTTTATAGTCTCATGTAAATTTTTAGAAGTATTTTTTCTTTCTCTCTTTCTTTCTTTCTTTTTTTTCTTTCTTTCTTTCTTTCTTTCTTTTGTATGTGTGTGTCCATGTACAAAACATCATTTTGATTCTGGTGGCAGTATAGGAATCTGAAATATCTCAAACAATTCTGTTGAATTCATGTCCCAGTAAACCTGTCTTAGCTAATTAGGGTTTCTATTGCTATGAAGAGACACCATGACCGTGGAAACTCTTGTAAAGGGAAAATTTTAATTGGGATGGCTTGCTTGCAGTTCAGAGGTTTAGCCCATTATCGTCATGGTGAGAAGCAAGACAGCATTCAGGCAAGCTTGGCGGTGGAGCTGAAAGTCCTACATCTTGAATGGAAAGCAACAAGATGTAGACAGTCTCACTGGACATGGCTTGAGCATATCTGAGACTTCTACAGTGTTACACTTCCACCAATAAAACCACACCTACTCTAACCAGTTCACACCTCTTATTAGTGTCAACCCTTTTGGGGGTTATATGTTTCAAACCACCAAAATCCTATTATAAAATTACAATGCACTTACACATCTATTCTATTCTCCATTAACATAATTTACCAACAGTGCATCACAGAGTCTTAAGGCATGCCTTCCTTGTCACTTAACTGTGGCTTTCAGCCTCTTCCCACTCATCAGTTTATGCCCATATTTTAACTGGAGTATTTGTTACTTTGATTCATTTTAAGAGCTTTTGTGTGTTCTGGACAACAGCACTTTATATGAATTCTCTGTAGACATATTTCCTCTCAGGTCATGGCTTGTTTTTCTCTCAGCAGTGTCTTTAACAAGCATGACATTTTAGTTCTAATGAAAGTTGTTGATCAACTCTTTCATAGTTTATGCTTTCTTATTGCAATACAGGTGTACCTAGCTCACAGTATTTCCAGGAGAGCCAAAATACTTTAGAGAGTATTTTAGTTTTGCATTTTACATTTTTGTTCTCCATTTTTCATTTAACTTTTATGAAGTGTTTAAATTCTTTGTACATGGGCATGCTCTCTGTTCCTGGCCTTGTTCCTCTTTCATACTCAGCTGACCATCTGTGGGTTCATCCTGAGCACTGTTTGCTCAGTTCTGCCTGTGTGGCCTTTCATCAAAACCTTACTTCCACAGGAGGTGAGGTGGGGTTAGTCTTGTATCTGTCTCTCGATTTCATCGTTAAAGCTGGACTTTTTTGCATTTCCATATGTGCCTTAAAATGAGTCTATTAGTGATCATAAAATGGTTTTCTGGAATTTTCCTGAGAGCAATATTGTTATTCTTAAAGCTTGGCAATATTGAGTCATAGAATATCTAGCTATTTACCTTCTTTTTTGATATTATTATTATTATTATTACAAGAAAAATTTACATTTACTCCCCTTGTTCCCGGCTCTCCCGCTCCCCCACTACCCCACCGCCCTCCCCCTGCTTCCTTAAGATGGGGCAGGATACCCTGCCCATGGGAAGCCCAAAGCCCTCCCCCCTCCAACTTGGTCTAAGAAGATGTGCATCCATATAGAATAAGTTCCCAAAAAGCCAATACATGCAGAAGAGATAGGTCCCAGTGCCATTATCATTGGCTTCTCAGTCAGTCCCCATTGGCAGTCACATTCAGAGAGTCCAGTTAGGTCATATGCTCATTCAGTCCTGGTCCAGCTGGATTTGATGAGCTCCCAATAGATCAAGCACACTGTCTCTGTTGATAGGCCAGTCCCTCATGGTCCTGAAGTTCTTGCTCATCTTCTCCCTCCTTCTGCTCTTCCACTGGACCTTGGTAGCACAATCCCTTGCTCTGATGTGAATGTGGGTCTCTGGCTCTATCTCCATCCATCATGCGAAATTTCTATGGTGACGATTGAGATATTCAACAAAGTAACTATGGGACCAGTTCAGTTCAGGCACCCACTCCTCTGCTGCCCAGGTACCTAGCTGGGATTTCCTGTGAATACCTAAGATCCCCTCTAGAGACAAGTCTCTTGCAAATCTTAAAATGACTCCCATTAATGTAGATATCTTATTCCCTTCTCCAATATCCACCCTTCCTCCATCTCCACCCTCCCACAACCCCAGGCTCTCCCCGGTTTTTCCTTTCTCCATTCTACCCCCCTCCCTTTCGCTTACCCCCTCACCCAATCTCTACCTCCACCCCCATCCCCACACCCGTGCTTCCAACTTTTGTCTGACGATCTTGTTTGCTTCCAACTTCCAGGAAAATCTATATAAGTTTTTCTTTGGGTTCACCTTGCTATTTGGCATCTGCAGGCTTGTAAGCTATACGCTTAATGTCCTTTGTTAATGGCTAAGGTCCACTAAAAAATTTCAAGATGTCCAGAAGGTGTGGAATATATACACATTAGAATACTACTCAGCGGGAAAAATAATGACAGCTATTTACCTTCTTTTGTCAAAAATCTGTCATTTTGTGGAAAATAAAAAAAAATCACATGTTCTGTCTGATATGCAGAACCTAGCTTTTAATAGTTCTGTGTTTGTAAATAAAAGAGTATTAGAGTGAACATAAGTATGAAATCAGATAAAAGACATGTATAAGTTTTGGGAAAGTGACTGGGGAAGAGGGCAAAGGATTTTGTGATATGGAAATTAAAAGGAGGCTAATTGGGTTGGTAGGGCAGAAAATATGGGGAAAAGGTAAATGAGGAGAAGGATATGAAATGAAAACAATTTAAAACTTTTTTAAAAAGGTGTAACAAACCCCAATTGTTTTATGTTAATAAAGTAAAATTTAAAAGTGATTTTGCTATTTTCATCATATAAATTGTACATATTTTGCTACATTACTCTTAGAGTTTGGAGGTTTGTAATGGTACTTATTGAATTCATTGCTGATGTAAAAAGGGGTGTGATTGCTCTTTGTAGTGTTGTACGTCACTATTCCTAGAAAAACATGAAGAAATTTCTACTCACTTCAGATAAGAAAATGACAACAAAAGAGGAATACCACTAAAGTGCAACTAATGAAGAACCAATGAGATTCATTGGGGTTACTTTCCGGAATGCGATAGATCACTTGTGAGAGCCTAACTGGCTCAAAGTCAGCTACGTCCCTCAGACATAGCATAGCTTTGGTCATTACCACAGATGCTCACAAAATACAGAAATTTGGAGTGCACTGCATAGCTTGTGGGCAGCTTAAGAGCCCAGAGTCTCCTTCCTAGGCAGCTCAGACAATGTCTGTTCCGTCCTAGTGGTTCAGTTGGTCACTGCCTCTTTGAGGCAGCTGGGTTTTTCTAAGAGTATATCTTTGTAGTCCTTACTGCTTAAATAAGCTGATGGAGGAAGGGGCCCAGTGAATCTGATCAATTTCAGGGACTTTCTGAAACCTCTGAGTTGCTTCAGTCCCTTTTACAACATCTTGAGTCTTAATGAGCCTCCCCACAAAACAAAATGTTTTATCCCAGGAACTTGCTGCACAAATGGATTAACTCTGTATCTGGCAACACTGTTATAATTGATTATTAATTGTAAAATATTTGTTTTGTCAACTCTTGGAGTTTTTAAGAAAGAGGATAATGTGAAAGGCAGATTTCTTTCTAACTTTTCTGTATATATTCATTTACTTTCCTGTTTACATTAGATAGGACTTATAGTAGAAGCGTAAAAGTAGTGCTGAGAAGGGACCTCCCCAGCCTCTTTTAAATCTAGTGTGCAAAACTTCAAAAATCTCATTGTAACTATGACATTATTAGGAGATCTTTAGAAAATAATGGATATTATAAATTGAAGAAGTTTCCCTCTCCTGGTAATTGAGTGAGGGTTGTAATAATGACTGAATCTTCTATCAAATACATTTTTCTGAACGTATTTATAAAGGCATGCCGTTTTTCTTCTTTAGATGGCTGGTTTGATAGATCCATCAATTGATTTTTCTAATGTTAAACCAGTCTTGCATACTTTCAATAAATCACACTTGTCTGTGCCGTCTTCTTGTATACTGATGTATTTGATTTTGTTGAGGATTTTTATAACTGTGTTCAGTCTGGCCTGTGGTCTTTTGGACCATCTGCCTGGATGTGATATGAGTGTGCTTCTTGTTCATAGAAGGGCATATAAAGGGTTTCCTCTGCTACTGCAATATGCGGGAGATTGGAGAGAATTGATATGAGCTTCTTATTGAATGTTTGATAGAATTTATCAGTAAACCTGTGAGACTCGGGGCTCAGCTGGGTGATACTTATTCTCACCATGCATCCCTGAGACAGAAAACAACGCATATTTCATATATTCTTCTCTTAATGCCCTGCTCATTTTATTTGAATTACTGCTGTAATGTTCTCGGTGGTTAGGCCGTATGCTTTCTTTCTGTAATGGCTTCATGATGTTCGGGTGTTAAGAGTCAGCTGATTACACCATGTACTTTATCTTAAGGAGTGTTAGAAGACATGTTATTCCTGAGTCTTTTTTTTTTCTTCTTCATCAGACAATTTCTAAGAGAGGGCAGGGCACCCTGCCCTGTGGAAAGTCCAGGCACCCCCATCCCCCACACACATCCAGGCTTAGGAAGGTATTATGCATCCAAAGAGAACAGGATCCCAAAAAGCCAGTACATGCAGTAGAGACAAATCCCAGTGCCATTATCATTGGTCCCTCAGTCTGTCCCAGTTGTCAGCCACATTCAGAGGGTCCAGTTTGATCCCATGCCCATTCATTCCCAGTCCAGCTGGAGTTGGTGAGCTCCCATTAGCTCAGTCACACCAGACAACATGCCAGGCAAAAGTTGGGAGCATGGGTGTGGGGAGGGGGGAGAGAAGAGGGAGAAAAGGGGAGAGGGGGAGAGAGAGGGGAGAAGAGTAGGGTTGGGGAGAGCTTAGGGGAGCAGGATGGTTGAGATGAGGAAGGACAGATATGGAAATAGGGAAGGAGGTATCTTAATTGAGGGAGCCATTTTGGAGTTGGCAAGTGGCTTGGCTCTGGAGGGGTTCTCAGAAGTCCACGGGGATGACCCCATTAGGACCCTGGGCAGTGGAGGAGAGGGTGCCTGAACTGGCCTTGCCCCATAGTCAGACTGATGACTATCTTGAATATCACCATAAAACCTTTGTCCAGGGACAGATGGAGACAGAGAGACCCACATCAGAGCACTAGACTGGGCTACCAAAGTCTAATTGAAGAGTGGAAGGAGGGAGAATATGAGCAAGAAAGTTGTGAGTCTTTTATTAGCCTTGAGAGTAAAGCTATGAGATGAAGATGGCCTTGGAGCAGTGTTCTAAAAGCAGGTTTAATATCCTTAGCAGAACTAAACCTATGAAGGCTCAAGTTTATCATTATGTCCATTTTGAAGATTTGTTTTAAAGTAATTTTTTATTTCACCCAAGCTGTAAGTTATTTGAAATCTTAAATGATAATCTTTTAATTTTGTTTTGGAAAAATCTATAAAATTTATAATATTTTTAATGTTTCTAATATTTTTTGAATTTCACATTGCAATTATTTTTACAAGAGGCAAACTTTAGCTTTTGTATGCATTTCCCATTTCTGTTCATCAAGTTACCCCAATGCAATGCCTTAAGCCCATCACGCATTTGTCTTCTAACTGCTCTAGGGGCAAAATCCAAAATGCTTTGCCTGGGCTGAGATCTCCATGTCTGTGGCATCACACCCTGGGAGTTGTGAGGGGCAATCGATTTCCTTGCGTTTTGCAGTTCCTTGAGTTGTACTTTCTTGGATGGTGGCCTCTTCCTCTATCTCTGTAGCCCAAAGCGTAGCACCTTGCATCAGTTGTCACGCTGCCTTCTGTCTCTGTAGGCAAATACTCCTGTTTTCCTCTGACAAGGCAATGTGATTGCATTTAAGAACCACCATGATAATCTGGAATATTCTGCATTTTTGAAAACATTTTTTTTATGCCGCCAGAAACAGGACAGCTGAATCATATGGCAGATGTATTTTTAGCTCTTGGAGGAACCTCCGTGCTGCTCTCCATAATGGCGGCACTCCTTTCCATCCTCGCCAGCAGTATGGAAGGCTTTCTTTCCGCCTTATCCGAGCCAGCATTTGTTGTTTGTTGTGGTTTTGATATTAGCCAGGGTGAGATGACCTCTCATTGTGGTTTTGATTTCATTTCCCTGATGGCTAGTGATGCTGAAGAATTTTTTCAGATACCTGTAGATTATTTGTAATTATTATTAGAAATGTCTATCTAATCATTTTCTCATTTTCAAGTTAGATTATTTTTGCTATTATTGACAATTTAAATTCCTTTGCTGTTCTGAATATTATACCCTTGTCTCATGACTAATTTGGAAATCATTTTTTCTCTGCAGGTAGTCTGTTTTCTCTGTTGATTGGTTCCTTTGCTGTACAGACCCTTATTTTGATATATGTCACATCTCCATTATTTGCTTTTATTTTCTCTGGTTTCTTATTTTTTATGTTTTGTGTTTTATTACTCTTCCCTTTTTTAACTCTTCTGGTAGATAATAGAATAATTGATTTTGAGGTTTTTGGGGTTTTTTTTAGAACATGTATTCATGTAAGGTTTTAATGTCCATTGGAAATATCTACAGTTGCATTTAATAAGCTTATTATGTAGTTTGTTCATTATGGTCTGGTCAAATATTTTGAATTTTGGTTAAGTGATTATTCTTCACTTTGGCCATTATTTTGATAGTGTTATTTCATTTCTAAACATTTTGGAATATTGATAGTTATCTGTTTCTGAGTTTAACTTATATCCTTAAGCCAATGCCCAATTTTAGTATTTGAGTAGCCTCCTTCTGGTGTGCCTATATATCCAGGTGCATGAGTATGTATATGTGCAGGATGCCAGGCAACTGTGTGCATGGATGTGTGAAGGCCAGAGGTCAACTATAGTGGCAGGGTCAAGAGTTGTCCCCCTGGCTCTGCTGAGATAGTGACTTCACAGATTTCATCAGTTAGGCTTGGGTGACTGGTCCGTGACCCCAAAGCATCAACACTTTTCTTCCTCTCTGATTAGCTACCTTTTAAAATCAACTTAATAGCCCATTAATTTAATGTTTGAGAATACCATTATGAATATGTAGCTATATATTTAGGAGAATTATCTTATTTAGTTCAAGTATTTACTAAGAAAGTAAATTTGAAGTTACCTATATTTACCATAGAATTGTATATTTCATTTTAATCATATTAAGTTTGAGTTTGTCGCTGGATACAAATTTAGTATTATTATAAAGTTTGGGTAGAATAACAGTTTCCATTGACTAGTGCCCTTCTTATAAATGCTTATGTTTTAAATGTCTCTAATTTTGCATTGTATAGCTCCACAATCTTTATTTTAATTAATGTTCACACAGTTGCTTTTAGCAATCTTTTTACATCAATGATGTGTTTTATTATCTGCATTTCTCCATATGTTTAAAAACTTAGTTTATCTCTTGTTAGGAATGTGCCTTTTTAAAAATGACACGTGAAAATATCAACAACTTTCCCCCCACTGCTATCAAATATCATATTGTGCAGTAGTGGTGGTTTTCTAAGTGACTGATTAAATTCTTAGATTAAAAGCATCAAAATTTCTGTTTTAGTGGCCAGGCATTAAATTATTAACTTGATTTTTGTAAGGCTGTGTGTTTTATAAAATTGTATTCCTTCTTTGTGGTTAGTTTTGGTACTTGTGAATTTCCACACACTGATCTTTTATAATGAGAGCATATAAGACCTGTGGCTATTTAGAATTGTATTCTTTAGTCAAGATATTGGGTTCTAACTTAATTACTGCAGTTATATACTACAATATACTTTATTAATTCTATTTTTTAGTGTTCTGAGACTTATTTTATAGTCCAGAAGAAGCCTGAATTAATGATCATCTGAATTAATGATGATCACATGTGTTTGTTTAATGTGCATGTCACGCAGCGGTTGCATACATTTTCGTATGAATACTGACACAATTTTATTGGTCATGCTACTGAAATCTTCTGTATCTGCCTGGGACCATTGTACTTGTACTGAAATCTCTTTGGTCTTTCATATAATGTGGCTTAGCGGCAATATTTTTTTTGAAAATGAGAATACCTTTTACTTCTTTTTATCTTGAAATGTATAGGATTCACTGCCCACAAAACTTCAGATGATATTTTATTTTTATTTTCCAAAACTCTAACAAAGCTATTTCCTTGTCTTCTGACTTTCATGACTGAGGATGAGAAGGAAGCTCTCATCTGTTGTCTCTTCATCAACAATACATTCCCTCTCGAGGACTTTTGTTGCTTTCATGATTCCTTGTTTCTCTGGTTCTCAGCAGACTGTGATCCATGTGCAGGATTCTTTCTGTGACCCCTACCTTTGGCAACTGAGCCCATGGGATCTCTGGGTTAGTGGATTTCATCCCATGAAAAAGATACCCTTCTTTAATTACCACTTTGTAAATAACTCTCCGCTCTCTTCACCTATGGGACTTCAGGTGTGCAGTCACAAAGAACCAAAATAACTTTTACATTCCTTTACTGATCGTATTCTTTCCATGTATATTCAATTTAAAGATTTTCTGCCAACCAGCCTTTGAGTTCACTTACTGTTTTATGCAATGTGGTTTATTATTGATTTATCAGTGAGTTCTTTATTACCAGTATTTTATTTTATATATCTTCTATATGTTATAACCAGTTTTACATCTTTTAGATCTCAGTTAAATTGCATCATATTTGCATGGCATTTCATGTATTCCCTCAATTGTTATCATATTATTTGCAGCTGTGAATTTTTATGCTCTCACCAGCATCTGAAACCCTTTTGTGCTCATATCTTCCAGTGCTCTTTTTGAGGGCAGACATTTCTCCTTTTTTTCTAACATGCTCAGTAGTTTCTTTCATTGTATTCTTTTTGTATTGTGGATGATAACTTTGTATAAAACCCAGCGATTTTATTTCCCACTGGTTAGTGTTGTGCTTGGTTCTGATGGTGCAGATGCTCTCTGACTTAAGTTGTACCTACTTCCTAATAAACAGTTGTAAATTGGCAATGTTGTAAACAAAATGTATTTTAAATAGAATAATCCCCCTTATTTGGGGTTTTCATTTGCACTGTTTCAGCTCACTGCTGTCAACCACAAGAACCAACAACATTACTTTTTCATGACTCCTTAAAAAGACCCACATTCTCATAACTATTCTTGCATCACATTGTTAAATATTCTAACAATTATCTCTCTCTTAATATTCCTAACATGTAAATTGTAGATATGTATGTATTGAAAAGGCAATATACATAAGATCTGATGATTCCACCAGATCCACCACAGACAATGTCAGTGCTATACACCTAACTACTCATTCTAAAAGGTTAATAATGCACTGCCCACTACAACATAGATGGTTACTTTGCTAGTGTAAGGCAGACAGAACTACAGTTGTTCAGTATTACAAGAAAAAGTTTATGCCACTTGTTGACAGTCCAGGGAAGGATGAACACACACACACACACACACACACACACAAAAAAAAAAAAAATACACATATTTTTCTGCTGAATGCATGTAAATTTGGTACCATCTAATGTCAAAAATTTGGAAATCTGGGGTCTGGAAAGATGGATGGCTCAACTGGCTACTCTTCTAGAGGTCCTCACTTCAATTCCAAGAAACCACATGGTGCTCACAACCATGTATAATAGGATCTTACGTCCTCTTCTGACATGCAGGTATATTTACACTCACATGTAAAAAAAGTTTAAATTTTAAAAAATTGGAGGTCAAAACCATTTTAATGAAAAACTATGTTTGGGGCTGATAGTCTAAATTATGCCATAGTTTGCATTCATATTCAATTCTAAATTATCTAATGGTATCCTTTAAGCTCGTACACAGGCTTTATCTAGAGCATAAAATTCAGGGCTATAAAAGCTATTTTGTGGAGAATTTCACTCTGCCTGGGTCAAGTATATGTGGCAAATATTTACTATTTTTAATATCTTTTGTATCATTCCAAGCATCCCTTCATTTTGGATATATTACTTGGTTTTTACTCCTTCTTTTCTTCATAATTTGTACCATAAGCTTATTGTACTATCACTCAAAGAAATGTTCCCTTAACATCTCAATATCTGCCATTACCTTCGTATCTTCCTTCAACTTTCTTTAAAGTTGTTTTGATTTTCATTCTTTTGGGGGGATGATGACAGTCTTAACAACTTTTAGTCTTTCAGTTTTGCATATATACTCATCTAAGATCATCTGTATTCCTCTAGTTATTGCTTTGACTGCATATCTCTATCTCATATGTTTCTATCTAGTACTACTAATATTCAGTTTCAAGCACTGTTCACTCTTTATTATATCTAATTATTCAATCCATAAGTTACTTAGAAGTACTATAATTTTAAAACACTGGTGATTTGACAGTTTTGTTGTTTATTTAAAAATACATTTTTGAGTACATTTGATTGCTAGTGCATATGCTTAATGTTGATTTTTTTAATCCATATTCAGTGTTTGAAATTTACAGGTCAACCAGAAGATGAGAAGTGAGATTGCAGATTGTGTGGCAACCAGTTTGCCTCTAATTCATTCTATTCAACAGGTGCACCCCTTAGCAATCCCAACTCAAAGTGGAATTGGTTTATATACATCTTTGCCTTAGGTAGTAGCAAAACTCTAATCTCCAAGACCAACCAAATCTCACCTACTTTATACATCACCTCTTCCTTAAAAAGGACTAGTATCTGTGACTAGAAGTTCTGATGCCTATCTCCCATCCTACAAACATGACATATATGACCAACTGGAAAACCAGTTACTTTCTTATTATCTACATGGTGTTTTTGAGATGATTAAGAATATTTAAACTTACTGTTTTGCTTAACGTCCTAGGTGAAGTTAGTTCAAGATTGTCTCCGATGGAACCTAAAGTTCATCTATTTCATTCCATGTGGAAATTCACTTGACTCTATGACATTTTTTTAGAGTCCAGCCTCTACAGACTGATCACAAAGGCCAAAATCCATTTTTTTTTTTTTTATTAATTTTATTGAGCTATAGAGTTTTTCTCTGCTTCCCTCCCTTCCTCTCCCTTCACCTTCAACCCTCTCCTGTGGTCCCCATGCTCCAAATTTTCTCAGGACATCTTGTCTTTTTCTATTTCCCATGTAGATTAGATCCATGTATGTCTCTCTTAAGGTCATCATTATTGTCTAGGTTCTCTAGGATTATGAATTGTAGACTGGTTTTATTTGTTGTATGTCTAAAAGCCACTTATGAGTGAGTACATATGATATTTGTCTGAGTCTGGGATACCTCACTCAATATGATGTTTTCTAGATCCATCCATTTGTCTGAAAATTTCAAGATGTCATTATTGTCATTAATTTTTCTGCTGTGTAGTACTCCATTGTGTAAATGTACCACATTTTACTTATCCATTCTTCAGTCAAAAGGCTTCTAGGTTCTGGCTATGACAAACAATGCTGCTATGAACATAGTTGAGCACATGTCCTTG
>JAQHUG010000106.1:3046127-3069303 GCA_028555095.1 Dicrostonyx torquatus | reverse complement strand
GACCAGAGGAATGTGGTTTGGGACATTGATCTGTAAGTTTTATCCCCTCCAATAAAATACCCCTTTTTAATCAAACTGGTGTAAGATTGTCTTGCATCTTTATTCTAGGTTTTTTGCAAGGCTTTTAGGTACATCACTAAGTTATTAATTTGAGATATATTAAAAATGTTGTAGCTACTTACCACTATATTTTAGGACTACTTTCATTTCGTTCCATAGATTCTTTTATGTTATGTCTTCATTTTTACTCAATTCCAGGAATCTGAAAAATTCCCTCTTGATTTTTTCAGTGTTCCAATTATTATTTAATACCACACTATACAGCCTTCATGCGAATTGAACTTTCTACTTTTCTATGACTATTGATATCTAGCCTTATTTCATTGTAGTTAGAAAGAATACAAGATGATATTTCAAATTTCCTATTTTATGACTTAAATTATGTTCTAACACATGCAGAAAGTCCTACATGCTCCTGAGAACAAGGTTTACTCTTTAGAGTGTTCAGTTAGAATATTTTGTAGATGCCTGTTATGCCCATTTGACTAATGATGTCACTTAACTTCAGTATTGTTCTGCTTAATATTTGATCAGATAACCTGTATATTGATGAGAGCGTAGTATTAAAATAGCCCACTTTCATTGCCTTTGGGTTAATCTGTGATTTCATATCTAGTAGTTTCTTTTGTGAAATTGGATACAACTATGTTTGGTGCATTTGTTGGCTAGTAGTCATTGAGAGGAGGGAACCTCGATAATGCTTCTATAAAAACAAGCTCTAGGAAAGCCTGTAGGACATTCTCTTAATTAGTGAATGATGTGGGAGGTCCCAGTCCATTGTGGGTGAGGCCATTCCTAGGCTGGGGGTCCTGGCTACTTTAGGAAGCAGGCTAAGCAAGCCATGGAGAGCAAGCCAGTAAGCAGCCCCCTTCCATGGCTTCTGCATCAGCTCCTGCCTCCAGATTTCTGCCCTGATTGGTTTTTTGCCCCAACTTCTTCAGTGATGAACTATGATATGGAATTATAATGCAAAAAATAAAAAAAAATTCGTTCCTTCCAAATTGGTTTTTGGTTATGGTGTTTCATCACAGGACTAGTCACCTAACTATGAAAACGCATGTATGCCTGGAATTGTAGTACCCTTCAGAGGCTTACTCCTTTCACGAGTGTGAAGTGACCCTCTTTATCTCTTCTGATTATTTTTGGTTTGACATCTACTGTGTCCAATGTTGGAACATCAATGCCTGCTTGCTTTTCCTCTTGCTGGAAATGCCTTTTTCTATTTTTTTTTTTTTTTTGCCCTCAAGTGGTTTCTATCACTGATCGTGTCTTTCAGGACCTGGAATGCTACTTTCCAAGCCCTTCTGGATTTTGAAAAAGTTTCTGTTGAATAATCAGCCATCATTCTGATGAGTGTTCCTTTGTAAATCACTTGACTGTTCTTCCTTGCAGCTCTCCATAACTGACGTTCTGGGATCCTTTACTTCTTAAAACTGGGAGGTAGTGGATGGCAGATGTGTGGCCTGGGAACTCAGGGTCAGAGAAGCCTCACCTGTCAGTACCTGTAGCAAAGGACATGGTGGACGTTTAGGGTCTTGACTCAGGTGTCTTCCTAGTTTATAATTTGACGAGTTAGCTCTTATTTACGTGGCTTTAAAAGTGCACATTCTGCATTGCTTAGTGCAGCTTTGAGTAATATATGTCCAGCTGATCAAATTAGTTAATTTTGTATTTCAGGAATAGTCCTTAATTACTTCTTTTTCAAATTGCTTTTATAGTCATTAAATTTCTCCATGTCTCTCACTGTCTGATTTGTTTATTTTTTCTAACTTGGAAAAAAATGGCTTTTTAAAATGCATTTTGATGATGTTTTGAGAGGTAGCTAAATTTATAATTGAAGTTATTAATGTATTTTTAAATCTCAACAAATGCATTATTTTAAAATGCATTTTGATTAGTGTTAATTTACTTACATTAGGCTTCTTTAGTGTTAAAAGTCGATATATTTCTAATTCTTATTTTCATATTTTGCATTTTTGCAGTATTACTTATTATAAAACACTCCAGATTTTTTATTTTGTATTTTAATGCGGCAATGTGTCAGTTTGTATGCAATATAGCATTGATCATATTTGAGCCAGTTTTTTCTTTTCTTTTCATTTATCTGCTGTTTCTGTGTTCTCTTAACCCTATTCTTGCCTCCTTTCTATTTGAGTGGTTTTTTTTCATTATTTTAAGAAAGTTTGATCTGGAGAGATGTCTCCAAGTCCAGAGTATCTGCTGCCTAAACTTGATTGTGTCTGGCATCTACAATGAGTAACTTACAACTACCTGTAACTCCAACTCCATGGGATTTGATGTTATCTTCTGGTCTCTGCAGACATCTGGATACATGTATACATACCCACATAGAGACACAGACACACAATATACATAAATAAAAATAACAATATTTAAACTTTTAATTTTCTTTAGGTTGTTAGATGAGTGTTCTATTTTCTTCCTGTCTTCATCACAAACTGAAGAAAAGTAGTTTGGAGAGGAAATGGATCATTTCATCTTACAATTCCAGGTCACAGTCTGTCACTCAGGGGTGTTAGGGCAAAAACCATGTGGAAAAATTGTTTACTGGATTGCTCTCTTTGATTTGCTCAGGAGATTTCTAAAATATTACAGAATGATTTGCCCATAAATGGCACAATCAAGCCCTCTTATATCAATTAGCAATAAGAAAATATCTCACAGACATGCCTATTGGCCAATCTGGTTGATGCAGGTGGAATTTTCTTTGGGCCACCAACCAGTGCCCAAATAAAGACATGAAGACTTATTAATTACAAATGCTCAGCCTTAGCTTATGCTTGTCCCACTAGTTCTTTTGACTTAATTTAACCTGTTTTGGTTCATCTATATTTTGCTCCAGGGCTTTTAAACCTTTCTTTCATTGCATATGTCTTACTTGCCTGTTTTTTCCATGTCTGTCTGTCTAGCCCCTGGCATTTCCCCGGTGTCTCCTTTTCTTTCTTGCTTGAGTCTAAATTCCTCCTCCTCCTTACTCTCCCTGTCTGTAAATTCTGTCTATACCTCCTCCCTCACTATTGGCCATTCAGTTTTTTTACTGGACCAATTAGGAGCCTTAGGCAAGCAAGGTAAAACAGCAACACACCTTTACATAGGTAAGCAGATGCAACACATCTTTACATAGTTAAGCAAATATTCCACAACAGATTGAGGCAATCTACCAATGGAGATTCTCTCAGATATTTCTGACCTGGGTTGACAACTGAAGCTAACTAGAAGAACCATTTTTACTGATTTCACTAAACAATACAGTACATTTTCTCTTCTAAAATCCACTCTGTATTTACGTGTGTATAATATACATACTCATACACATTGCCCAGTGTGTTCCTTTTCCATCCAGGCATTATTCAATTAGACCTATCTGGACATGTGCCTATTGCTTGTACTCACGTTCTTTGTAATATCACCTCAACTAATAAAATTTAATTTACTGGCTAGATAGTAAATTCACTATGCTTTAATGTTTTGAAAGTATGTTTAGCCTGACTATATCTTTACTTAATATAGAATTCTGTGTGTAGTTATTGTCTGTGGCATAAATAGAATTGTAACTTTTCTGCATTACATAATTTCTGTTCAGTAACTATCAGTTTCCCTATACCTTTCAGATATTTGTGAATACCTGTTTCTCTGGGTCTAGAATAGGAACATTTTTTATCAAATGTATTCTATCCTTCTATTCTCTATCCTTTTGTACATTTATAATATAATCTTAGTGTTTTTTTTTCTACTTTGTCTCTCAGATCATCATTATTTCCTTCATTTTTATCCCATTATGAAATCTGGTGAATGTTTATTTTCAGGATACTGCATATTTAATTTTAGAATTTCTCCTCCTCTCTCTGTTATATTTGTAGGTGAGCACAGTCTGGTTCTTCTCAGCCGTCTCAATTTTAAGCACATATTAAATCCATGCTTTAACCCTTTGCTTGTCTGACTTAGCTTCTGCTTCTCCCTACCTGGTTATTTTGTGTGTTGGCTTTCTTTTCTTTTCTTTTTCTTTTTATTATCTGGTTTGGATGGTGCCTTACTATGTTGCCCAGGCTGGTCTCCAGCTCCTGGGCTAAGTGACCCCTCTACTTCAACTTTCCTGGGCCACAGAGTTCACTACTGTTCTCAGCATATATAGGAATATTTTTTATATAATTTTGAATGTACCTGGAGTCTCTGGTGACCTCAACTTCTAGGATGTGTTTACCTTCACTTCTAATTTGCAGGGAGGAGAGACAATAATTTGAACCACCTCAATCCAATGAGAAGCTGAAGTGTGATTTGAAGCTGGGCTTTAGTTTATGAAGAATGGCTTATTTCCAGACTTTGTTTATTATGAGAGGAGAACCTTTGGAATCCAGAGGGAATGAAAGATTCATCAGGGTATCTTCTCCTGAATTCCAATGTTTGACTTTTCAGTTTTGTACATCTGTTAAAAATACCTGCTCAGTGTCTCAGTCCCTTCCTGGAACGTGTCATCATTGTGATGAGAAGAGTTTTAAATGCAGGGCTCACCCTGCATGGCTTTCCTTCTGGATGCTGGCATCTCTCCTGTGTCTTGAACTTTATATATGTAAATGCAGAATTTCATTTGTTTTCAGTGAAAAGAGTTGATTAGAAATAAGGGAATCTGCTGGTGGTGGCAGAACTTCCTTCACTTTAAATTCTGATTTTTCTATTTTGTAACTCTATTTCAAAAATGCCTTTTATTTCTTTAAACATAATATTGTTTTGTAAAGTGTATTTGAAAATTTCTATATCTGGTACACACCTGTGACTTTCTGTAGGCCTTTCCCATTGGTTCTGGCTCATAGTACTAAATTTTTTTCTGCGCCTTAAAAAAAAAAAACTTGGGAATTGCAGTTATTCTTGAAAAGTACAGTTGGCATGTCTCACTGTAGCTTATTTGCGTTTCTTCTAGTTAGCACATGAGGTTGCGATGCATAGAAAATATTTGTCAAGCCAGCATAAAATTTGAAGTTCTCAAGCACATGTAGAAAACATTTCTACCCAGGGCTAGGGCAATGCTCAGTGATAAGCATACCCTCTGCCCTTGCAGAAGAACCAGGTTCAGTTCCCAACACCAACCTGAGCTCACAACCGACTGTAACTCTAGTTCCAGGGAATCTGATACACTTTTCAGGCACCATATGTACACAGTGCACATATAGATAAGCAGCCATACACATATCATCATAAATCAAAATACATGGCTTTTCTTAAAGGAAAATATTTTTATTTCAAGACCACTCAGACACAGAATCTATATAAAGGATACTTTTCAGCTTTCTTTCTTTTACTCTTCTTCCTAGCCAGTAGACATTCCTCTTAGATTTTCTGTGATTGGCAAGTCTTGATCAAAAGTAAGAAAAACAGACTTACTTTTCTCCTTTGCATGCAGCACATTTGTACAAATTTGGTGCACACTCTAGGACGAAAGCATCTTGCTATTTGTTTTAGTCCATTTGAGCTGGTAACAAAATATAATACTCAGGGTAACTTTCAAAGATCAGAACACATTTGCCTGGCTACTCAGAACTCTTAAGGCTGGGGTGTGGAGAGTCTAGTATCTGTTCAGGGCTTCTCTTTGCTTCCAAGATGATATCAAGCTGCTGTGACTTCCAAAGGGGAACCTTGCATCTTCTTCACATGTTGCAAAGGAGGACAGGCCAACAGGATGTGAGCTAGCTGCCTCCATCCTTTTATGAAGCACTGATGCATTCACAGGAGCTTTGCCCTCCAGACTTAATCACTTCTCCAAAGGCCTCATCTTTAATACCATCACAATGGGGATTAAGCTCCAGCATGGATCTGGGAGACTACATATTCAAACTGCCACAGCTTTCGCGTGTGCTCCTCTGCTTGTTCCCACCTTACCCTTTTGATTTCTGTACTTTCCTAATATTTGGCAGAATTCAATTATTATCAGTAGTGGATTTTGTCTAAATAATCATTCATTATTCCTGAAAACACTGGTTTTCTTTAAGTTTTTAATGTATAGAAAAATGAAACCCAATTTTATGAAATGGACATTGGGAAATATAGTGTTGTTTTCTTTGGTATCAACATAGTCAGAAGTGTAAATTCTTGAGATAAGTGGTCATTGTATATTTTGTTGGACAAATTGCTGATTATATTTATTATCTTAGTGATATGACTATTTCAGAAAATCAATATATTATATTTTTGCATTTGTGTATGTGTATGTGGAATATTTAATATCTTTTAAAAACATGTATTTTGTATAGTGTACATATTAATTTTAATGTACATGAAAGCATTTGACTATTTTGAGTTTAAAAAAAATTTATCATTTTACCTTTTTCTGTACCTTGGTATAGTGAACACGTTGAAAATGGAATGAGAAAATAGCTAAGTATTTTTGAGGCTAACACTAGAATTGCCTGTGGATAGCATGTGAATAGAAGGGTGAAGGTGAGGATGCTTGGCTTAAAAAATACTTGTATGTTTGGATTTTGTGTGTTTAGAACACGCAGAGATCTAATCCATAAACCAGATTCTAACATAAATACATTAATCTTGTTTGTTTTATATGCTTTTCTGGATAAAATAAAACAAAACAGCAAAAACAACAAAAGTTGCCAAGCAGAGTTTTATTAACCCTTGGAAAGTTTTTAGATATGTATAACTGCCATTAAAAAAATGAATTCATAAAGAAATGAATTTATTGTTCTATGCAGATCTCCTGTGGAAACCTGCAGATGTTCACATAAGAAACGTCCTTGCCCACTTTCTTAAATAAACATGTTTCAAACCCAGTGTATTTGCATACACAAGAGAACAATTGTTTCAAAGATATGGGCTGTGAACACAAGCCAGATTATGAACACCAGACAAGAGACATATTTTTCAGGTGTACAGCTTGAGGAAATTATTGAACACTCAGAGTAAATGCCATGTCTTGGGGAATATTTGGCAAAATGTAGGTGTGACTATGTATTGAGTAATCAGTCCCTCTAGTTTCTACTGTGACTGATGGAAATTTTTTTCTTATTTTCTGATGACAAAGAGAAACGAAACTGTAGTTCTCTAAATGCGTAGTTTGTTAAGCAATTTCCATTTTGTTGTTGAATCTCACAGATGTTCCAAAATGGTTAAACTAAAAAAGTGTATTTCAACTTTTAAGTAAGTGGCAACAAAAATACATTTCCATCACTTCAATACATGCAGATGCTTGTCTTTTTGTATATGTATATGAATTTATTTATATGACCCACATACAGAGAGAAGCATATTTAAAATATACTAGTTTTTATTTATTTGTGTGTATATGCACCAGTATGAATGTGGAGGTCAAAAGATAACTTCCCTTTCTGCCATGTGGGTTCCTTAGACTTAGCCATACTTGCCTTTGATGAGCCATCTCACTAACCCAAGAATTGTCTTTAGAAGCCAGTAAGTTTCTCTCTCGATATTGGTCAAGAAGTTATAAAATCATATGCTGAGCCCAAGTGCTTGATTCTTCTTTATACTTTACAGTGTATTTTTACTGGAGCAAAGCAGTTTCAACGTCTTTACGTAAAGTTGTAACCTAGCAGCTTCTACAAAGCTGAAAGAGCACCAGTCCTCAACCTTTGGACGCTAGGACTCATTGCAATGCATGCTTGTTATTAACTTGGCAATCGATATGAGTTTCTAGAGAGTACTGCAAAAGAAATGACCTCTCCAAAACATCCCTCCTTATATCCACACCTCAAGTAGAGTGCTGTGACAAGCCAACCTGTCTAAGCAGAGCAACCACACAACCTGGTTTGGCAGATCATTCTGTTTTAGCCATATTTTATGGCAGTAATTACAAGGGTCCCCTTTATTCTCACAATGTAGTTTTGAATAATTATGTGGTTGTGCTAGATTTTCAAGCTAAGTGACATTCAAAAGGAAAGAATGGTCCAATGCCACTTATTCCTGTTGGACCCTTCAGCACAGTGAAAGAATATTTCTTCTGCTCTGTAGTTTAAGTATGTTGATTTATGGTTTGATTAGAAGTGGTTTGGGGGTTCATTATCTTGGCAGTTATCGAAAACATTGCCACCTTCCATACGCAGTGAGGGATTCTATGTGTACACATTCTAATAGCATTCCTTATTATTATTTACCTAAGAACAAACCTCTAACACAAGCAACTTACAGAAAATAATGTTTGATTGGATGGGTTTAAGTGAGGAAAAGATCCTTGTGGGGATACCAGCTGTGGCGAGTTCACCATAACCAGTGGGTTTATGTTGACCTCCATGTGTCTTTAGCCATTGGTTTCTTATTTTACATACAGGCCTAAATAGACTGTGTCACTCTTACTGGTATCTTTGAATTGATTTTTCTGTTTCTTGTTAATGTTTGAAGGTTTAGTTTCTCTGATAGAAGTTGTATGACCAGAAAGTTTACTCTACACTTCCTAGAGTGTTGCATACTTCCTTTCCAATATCCTGGATGCATGTTTTTATTCATGAAACAATATGAAGCAAACTATAGCTCTGAAACTATACAACTATTACTGAACTTGATAAGCCAGATAACAAGAGCAGAGAACCCATGGACAGTCACCGATAGGAACAGATCTATGTTATCTACATATAGAGTATGTTTCTAATCCTAACCAGACATGTCAAATAACGTGTTCAGAGTCACTGACATGTGTGAAAGGGAAATTGAGTTTTAAAAGACTTCAAACAAGGAAACTATAAGGCCTCAGAAACAGACCTTGATTAGCTGTCACTCAATAAAAGGATGAAAAGTTGAAAAGATGGTGAGTGACCAAATAATCTAGATTTAAAGTCTATTAAAAATAAAAAAATCAACCATCCTATTTGTCCTGTGGAAATGAAATGGTAATAACCACGAGTAGAATGTTATCTTCTACTCTCTTGTAAGAAGCATGGGGAGAGCTTGGAGGACAATCGGTAGCTCAGTGGCATCTTGTTATCAACTCTAGGGCTGGCTAAGGCTGAGGATTGTATGTAATCTTTCAACAAGCTTTTTATTTTTCCTGCTTCACACACAGCAAGTTTAGCTTTAGAATATGTATCCATAACAAGCATGTTCAATGTTGTACTAGTGCCTGAATTCAGAAGTGAAGAAGCTGTCCTTCTCATTCTTTTTTTTTTCCTACTGAGGCTCTTTGCTGATTTTTCTCCCAGCCAAGTAACAAAAATTGTTGATGAATCTGTTGAAAGCAGTAATCATTACCACCTTCACTCCTCCCTATGACCATTATAACTTTAAAATAATTTATCAAATATGACCTTATATGGTCTACAGCCTTGACTGCTTGACCATAGATAAATATATTTCTTCCGTGAATGTAACAGATGTATAGCTGCTGAGTCTATTTTAGGTCCGTGCTAATGAATGACTGCCATTTTCATCCCTTCTGACTTTCAGATCTTAGACCTTAAGAATCCTCTCGGAGCCTGCTCTCATTCATATGTTCATGATTTTATTTTTGGATCAGGCACCTGACACATTAAGGCTGGTATCCTAAGAGGATCTTGCCTTAAGTACCAAGGAAACCTGGAGCCTGTGTGGTGCTATTATAGATGAATCAATCTGTGAGGGTTTTGACATTTTCTTTTCTGGTTGAGTTTGAAGTGTGAGACACATTTGGCTATCACATGGCTATCAGACACATCTGGAAAGAAGTATGTTTAAGATGTGAAGAACTTGAGGTAATGAAGATGTGGTGAATAGGGAGGAAAGTACAGATAAATGACCTTTTTTTTTTACGTCCTCAAGTGAGATTGTTTCCTTAGCTGTGATGAATATGGGTTTGATATTGACATCTCTCACACATCTTCCTAGGGAGTGCTTCTTTACAAAGCAAGTGTGTGTGTGTGTGTGTGTGTGTGTGTGTGTGTGTGTGTGTTTATAGAGGTTTTTTTATGTTCCTTGATAAGAATCTGCAGTGTTAATACAATATTTCCTTCTAAAAATATGTATGACATATATTTAAGCCACAGACAAAAGATAATCATGGCTCCCGAAGCAAGCAGGTATATTACAGAGAAGCAGTAATAATGTACAAGTGTATCATTTAATAATTTAAGTGACAGACATAATTTTGAATAGATAGGTTTTTCTTGGCACCTGGTAGATTATCCTAAAGAGAATAAAATCCACATATGTTAAATTATTGATTAAGTCCCAGCTACTGGGCTTTGTTCTTGCCACTTTGGGCATGCATTTAAGACAGAAATATTATGTCTTCAGAGGTTAAAACATAGTTAGAAAACCACTTCACTTTTGGAGTTTCTAAATATTTAAGAATTACATAAATGTAAACTACAGTTTCCTTTCAACATTGCTTCAGAAGATCAGATAATAGACCCCACTGCACATTTGGATGCCTCCTTGATTTCTAAGTGTGCTCGTTCTTCAATCTTCCTTTCCACAGAATTTGGAATTTTGTTTCTCTGGTGTTTTATTGTTGAAAAGGCTCTCTGCTATTGTATCATCTCGTTTTCTGGTTTTATCCTTTTGTCTGGAGGCTTATTGCCGCATTCCTGGTCTGAGGACTGTACAGTGAGGGAGATGGAGAGCCATGAGCGTGTATCTAGTCAAGGTTGAAAGAGAGCAGGGTTTCTGAAACGAACGCTGCCGTGAGTGGGGGACATGTAGGTTATTGCCATGACAATTCTAATTGTTGGAACTTTATTCTTATCTTGGTCTTTATTCAGGTGGATTCACCCGAACGGCACACATAGATGAGCCTCTTTAATTTCTGGGCTGGTTTTTTGGAGAACATGTAGCCAAGAATCATCATCTTTTTGTTGCGATAACAAAACACACGGTCAAGGGGATGTGAATGGAATTGCATTTTCTAGGCATGCAGAGATCGGTATGAAGCGAGCCCTGCTCCCTGTGACCCCTGGACGCTCTCTCTAACAAATGATGGGGCTAGATTTTAAATTACAGGAGATTCCAATTACTGTGAAATTATGGGGCTCTAGGAGCTCCCTCTACGGGCTAATTTAACGTCTGCAAATGATATTTCTTCTTTTCCTTTCTCCCCCCTCTTCTTCCCATTTTTCCCCCAACAAAGCCTCTGTGTGGCCTCCGGGATGGGGTGGCCGCCTAAGGGCCCTGAGGTTGTGCTCCTTGGAGCGTGTGCAAGATGGCTGCCCAAGGCTGTTTGAAGCCGGCGCGTTTGAAGCTTCGGCGCGTGTTTGAAGCTGCGGCATTTGAAGCTGTCGGGCTTGAAGCTGGCGCGTGTGTTTGAAGCTGCGGCATTTGATGTTCCTGAGGACGTTTGTAAATTTGAGACAGACTTTAATATTGTTAGACGGTAGGGGAGTCCTTTTCAACCCCCTTTTCATATATTTTTTCACTTGAACTTTTTAAAAAGTTTTATTTAACTTTTTTTTTCAACTATTTTAACTACTTATGTGAGCCGAGGAATGCTGTGATTCACAGTCATTATTGTAAGGAGGCTGTTATGTATTTTTAGTGCTGCTGGGACCGTAGGAACTCTTGAGTGGCTTTGACTGGATACAACAATGTGGAGAATAAGCCCAACTGTGAAAAATGCCACCGTGGCCAAAGAACAGCACAGAATAATTTTGAAAGAGGCCACTCTCCTTCCTGCTTTTAGAAGAAGGGTAGGGATGCCTGCTGTTGCATTAGCAACATTAATGAATGTTCAGGTAGAAGGCACATGTGAGGTAGAGGTTGTGGGTGTAGAGATTGTAATTTTCCCGACAAAGCATTTTTTTTTCTGTTTTCTTCCTATTATTTTTCCTTCCCAGTTTCTAAAAGAACTTGGGGAGAAATGCAGATGTCATTGCAAACATCACTGTCAACCTTTGGATGCCCTGTAAAATGACGGGGTTGTGTGAGAAGCCCCTACTCCAACATGAGGGGCTGAGCGTTGCTGATGAGAGAAGATAGACGATGCTCTAGAGTTTGTAGATGATAAATCTGGAAATGTCTTGTTTGGAGAAGTCCCACGTGTAGAGGTGAAAGATAGATGAAATTTGGGATGGAACCAGCAGCTGACAAATGCATGTGGACTTTGGAGAACTTATGTGGACTTTGGAGAACGCAACTTTCACTAGGTCCCCGCCTGGATGAACACAACTTTGATCGCAGAATGGACGAAGTAAGACATCTTCTACTGTCCTTTGTGCTTTTCTCCTCATGGTTACTTGGGTGACAGACTACTTTGATGGTCTATCATTGGATTTTCTATTTTGAGGAAGGGAATTCCATTCTTCTAACAATAACTCTCTTCATAAATAAGAAATGGTATCTTGGTGTTGACTGTTCATTAGGGCTTAGAATTATCTATTTGTATGTCTACTCTTGAATCTCTCATTGTCAGAGCATAGATTTCTACAAGAGTGCTTCTTTTATTCAAATGTATTAGCATTGATCCTTGAACGGTTCAGATGTGTGGCCATGGGCCTCATTTGTTTGTATTGTCTTTCTACACTGTCCTTCACTTCCAGAATGAGCTACTCCATCCATACCGTCCAAACTGGATTACTGCCTCCCAAACAGACAAAACATATTTTATCCTAATAAATAATTGGAGTAGGTTCTCTTTATTTGAGAGTAAAATATATCTTATAAAAATTTAAATGATTAAAACATTTATTTCCCATTTCTTCAGAACCCCTAACCTTAGTCTCTGTCTTCCTATAAATAGCTGGCTTGAGGTTATTTCTCTTCATTAGTTGAGAATTTCTAATTTTGGAAGGACAGAAATTTGGTCAGTATTTTTCTTTAAATAGTATAGATCCATTTTCTTTTTAATATTATTTATTTATTTGCTTACTTAAGTATCTGTGGGTTCATGTCTTGAGTCTGAGGCCGGGTTGCAGGAACTGGTTCTCTCCTTGCACTTATGGGATCTAGGGACTGAATTCAGATCATCAGGCTTGCCATTAAACACCCTTACTTGCTGAGCTGTCTCACCAGTCTAATGTTGGTTACCATTCACACCTTAATTCAACTCCAATTTGTTGTTATTAGCTTGTTTGATTGTACTCTTTGACCCTTCTTGTATTTTTTAGTTTTGTTAGCTAATGCTTAATCTTGCAGTGCCTTTTTCTTAAACTAAACTTTTATTTTTAGTTTCATGTCAACAATATGGACATTAATTTATCAAGACCTAAGTTCCTACAAATTGGCAATATAATAAATTAATAGTCTCTTCTTAAGCTTTTGTAAATTATAAAATATTACAAACAAAATGTCAGTGAGAGTTCATAAATTAATTGTGGTACATTTAGAGCCATAGTGCTTGCAAAACTCCATTGAAAACACTGTAACCTAAAGGGAGAAGATATTTGGCCTGCATGTGTGAATTTGTGCGTGTGTACACACACACACACACACACACACACAAATACACAGGAGTAGGTGCACAACACATAAACCCATGTGTATGTGTGCATGTGTATTTGTTCATTGCTTTATACATTTTTTCTAATCAATTCATGTATTTTCTCTCTTCTCAACACGTATAAAGCTCTTTGAATGTACATCATGGCTTTGGTAAACTTGAAGAGAATACTTTTAAGGTTTTTTTTATTGTTTGTAAAAAAAAGATTACTTGAGGGTAATTAAATGTGTGTTTGAGAGAGAGCTATACCCATTTTATTACATGTTTGATTGGGCATAAGTAAGTAACCCAACAAAAGTGGTGTGTAAACATGGATAACAGATGTGCCTTCCACAGTAGGAAACTTGTGGAAAACTTGATCCACCAGGCTGTGGCTACTGAGGCTCATGCTCCGTACCGCTTTGTGTTGGGAAATTCTCTCTATTTTCTGAATTGTCTCTGTGATTTTATGCACACACTCACTCAAGGTTTCTGTTTCCACTTCACTTAATTAGAATTGAAATTGAAGATTACTTTCTAAGTGGGGTCCATACTTGATGTCCTTCGGATACTAAACTCTTCCATGTGGAGGCTGTTAATGGCAGCAGTAATTTCACCCCTTGGCTTGCTAGCTCCTGTTCTTGCTCCCTCATTTCTCTTCTTTCTCTGTGTCTGTCAGATTTCTGAGCTATATTGTCGTGATGACATCCACAGATTGTTTCCTGTGGTTAAAGGCATGAGTAAATCAAATGCTGAGCTCCAAATTGAGAAGAGCCCTCCATTGCACAGCACTGTATACGCATAACTTCCCATGACAACACCTGGTCTTAAAATGTGATCATGTCTGTTTATTCATCTGTAATATTTCATAGACTTATTGATTTGATTTATTCTTTGCCATGAGGTTTGGCTACACACTATTGATATTCTGTTCATTTATAGTCCTAACACTTTCTGTTTCATCTTCCCTGTGCACATGTGTGTCTGTATACACATAACCCCCATGCAGACACAGACAGATAGCATTTCCACCCAATGTCCCTAAGAACCACTGATATTTATTTTACCCTAGCTATAAAATTGTATAGTTGCAACAGGAAATAGTATTAGTGACATTTTACAGCGTATGCTCTCCTGTGATTAGCCTTTTTCATTTAAAGCCATGATTATGAACTTCATCCCTACTATTGCATATATGCAGAAATTCTTCTTATTGATGATTAGTATTTCTGTGTATGGACATACCATAATATGTTTATCCAGCTGTCACCTGACAACTTCTTTAGTTCATTCTAACATATACATACATATATATATATAGCCACATATATAATATATACACATATATGTATGTGCATAAATTCACATGTATAATTTTGTATATATAAGTTTTATAAGTTTAAATTTCTTTTGCATAAATATCTAGTCATGCAATGACCAAGGTTCATGGTGTATAGATTTTGAATTTTATGTGCTGCTATTAAACTGTTTTCCACAGTGATTTTTATTGATTTATATTTCTACTACCAATATATATATATATGAAATATTTACTATGTCTTCACCAACACTTGGTGTAGTTAGTCTTTTTAATTTTAGCCATAGTAGTGAGTAAATATATTATTTCTTCTCAAGATGCTTTTCTCATTAGAATCATTTGTTTCTGCCTTGCCCAGCTTACTGTGACTACTTCATCTATAAGCTTAAGTAATCATTTTATTTCTTCATGTTATGTTTTTCTAACCTTAATCTTCTTAAGTTTATAAGCTTTTTTATCATTTATCTTTGTTTCTTTTAGTGCTCAGTAAACATATAGTAGATTAGAGTCTTGGGTGCACATTTGGACAAATGATTCTTCTCCTTCGTTTTCTGAGAAATTATATATTTGAAAAAGGATATAATTAGCTTGAGAGCTTGGGTTTCACTGACATGTATCAACAGTTAGACTACAAATTAGATTTCATACTCCAAACAGCAATCTGAAAGCCAGTCTTCTCAAAACATTCTCACAGACATTCAACAACTACAGATTCACTATCAATTTATTTCTGTCATTTCCTAAAGTGGCTGTTTTTATTCTCTGCCTCATTAGTCAGCGTAGAGAATAGTATACCATTGTGCATTAAAGCAGCCACTTTTATTTAACTCCATACCTACTTACATTGGTCAGGATTGTGATTTTTAAATCTTCTTCTTCTTTTTTAAATAAAAAGCATTGACTGTTCTCAGATCTCTGGCTTTGTTCCCTGGATGTTAAAAAGGCACACAGCCACTTTGTCAGTCTCTCAAAGGCAGTAAATGAGAATGGTCACCACCACTGCGTGTTTCATTTGAATATGCTCCTGGACTCTGATGGTTTCTCAGTGGCTCTGTTGCTGCTTCAGCAAAACTACCTGGTTAGTCAGAGCTCTATTTGTTTTTTTTTTTAAATGTATTTTATGTATTTTTTTTTTAAAAAAAGACTTCTTACAGTAAACTAAAGACAAATGAGTTACATACCTGTACCCTTAAGCTCCCAAGGAAACTTACTCAGAAAGTCACCCTTTATATGAAAAAAAGAAAGATGATCAGGTTCCTTAACAGTATTAATTAGTCCATACTGCTTGTTCCATGAGTTACCTTGTGGAGTTTTGTATTAGAGGAGAAATATGTGCTCAGTGTTGTCAGACTTCTGTGTATGAGACAGAGTGGTTACTATACTATTCACTCTTACCAAATGAAAGCTTTTCCATTCAATGGTGGGCAATTTTCACAATACAACCCCTTAAAGAAAAACAGAAATCAAAAACACAAAAGACAAACACTCATACCTTTGATTTTAAGCACGATGGTGTTACTAGTAAATGCAGATATCAGGGATACTTACAACAAAAGACTAAATGATGAAACTAGAAAACTATTTTGGGTAATCTTTTACAGTTTGCAACTACATAATGTTTTATTATTGTTACAATAAATTTGTTTTATTAAATTTGACAGTAAATCTTATTTTACCTTAGAAATTCTGTCAAGAGTGGGAGATGAAAATCTTGCCTATTGCTTGCGAGAAAAAAGAAAGGTTAGATAAAGCAAGCCAATTCAAAATTTACTGCAGCAATAATTAACAGATTCTTATATTCTACAGTATGAAGATTGGAATGAAGAAATACTTCATGGAAAAATTTTCTTTTAAAGGTATTGACAGGAAATGCTATTAATCATTTCTTTTAAGCTGTTTTGTTGTTTGTTTGATTGGTTTTGTTTTGTTTCTGAGTAAACCAGTCCTCGTAAGCCCTAACTGAAACCTCTCTTAAGCCTGAACTCCATCCTTGCAGACCCTTTTATATTGTGGTTTAAGGTTGACTGAGCTATTTCAAATACTTGTTCTTAGGTCACTACTAAGTGTTCACACCAAGCTACTAAATGCACGCATCTTTCCACTGATTTCCTTTCTTAGTTCTAGAAAACCGAGCTGCACTTTCTAGAGATGCATACTGAGTATTTTTCAGATGTCAGAATCCTAGTATCCAGGAGTCATTCCTAGGTTTACTTTACCATCTAATCCCTAAGGAATTCTGACATTTTACTCTGCTTTAATGGCTGTGCCTTCAGTACAGCCTTAATCCTCCCTGGCAATTTGCATCGTAGGAATCCCACATCTGTTATGCAGCAGGGTCAAATCCAGGGGATTAAATCCCCCAACTGCCTTTTCATTCATACTTCACAGAGGGAGGCCTGCCTGCCTTCTGCCCAACCACCAATCTGCTTCTTGTCCAGGGGAACAATTCTTTCTAGTGTATGGTCCAGAAAAATGTATTTTTTTAAAAATATAGTGTGATATTTAGGTGTGTTCTTTTATTAACCAGAGCACTGTAGTGTCCTTTAATTTTGTTTAAATCTTCCTTTGGGAAGCAAAACATACTTGCCATCTAGTGATTTTTTTTTTTTTTTTAGTAAAATGAATTTAAAACTTCACTTTGAGATTGTTTCTTATTTTGAGAGGAAAAAAAATCTATGAAAGATTCTTAGTTGACTTTTTCTACTGAATGTGGGTGTTTGTCTTTACATGCTTTGTACCTTGATTACTTACAAGGTCTACTATAGAGTACATAATAATTGTTATTAAAAAGTTTACTGTTTTTGAATATTGTATCAGAGTACATCTTAAAAAATTATTGAGAAAAACTTTATCTAAATTGCTTTCCAGTTTTCCAACTCTACAATATTGTCCCATTTAAGATACAATAAAAACACAAAATTCTAGATATAACATTAAGAATAAATGCATTTCAGGACAATATGATAAATATGACAAAATTTTACTGAGCCTGGAGACAGATTTATTTCGTGGAATCTAAACGTTGTATAACTTGTCATGCATTAGCGCAGAGAACATATGTTGTCTAATAACACATACTTTGTTTTTAATTTGGAATTTTAATCTAATGTACGTCTCTCAGAAAGAACCAAGCAAATGGCTAGTACAACTGGTGTTGAAGAAGTAATCCGAGGGGCTGGAGAGATGGCTCAGAGGTTAAGAGCACTGCCTGCTCTTCCAAAGGTCCTGAGTTCAATTCCCAGCACCACATGATGGCTCACAACCATCTGTAAAGGGGTCTGGTGCCCTCTTCTGGCCTGCTGGCATACACACAAACAGAATATTGTACACATAATAAATAAATAAATAAATAAATAAATATTTAAAAAAAAAAAGAAGTAATCCGAGAATTTAGGACATCTACCTCAAGTGTGGTCCATGCTTGCCTGCCTCTCTTGAAGCAGGCTCTTAAATAACATTCTGACTTTCTCATAGAGTACCTTCTTTTGACAACATGAAGACCCAGGCACAGGAGCATTGTGGGGTCCCTAACTCTTCATTATCATCAGGTCTTGACTCTTCATTCAGTCACACTTCTCCTCTGCTGTCCCTTCCTCATACAAGTATAAAATTCAAATCTAAAAATTAACAAGTTTCACTACTTGTTTCTTTTTCCATTTCATAGAACTTTTTGTTGCTTAAAACTTACTTTAAATATATCTATGTATGATTCTCTTGTGTTAAAGGTATCAAAAGTGAAGCATGGGGGTGGGGGAAGATGTGTAATTTTCTATGAATGAAAGGACCCAACCAATCCTGCCTAGAAGGATGGATAATAAAAACTACAGAATGTGACAAACAGGTTTGACCAACAGGTTCCTCCTTTTCCCAGCTGGGCAGGAAGATAGCAATTAAGGACCAGTGGCAATCTTTCTAGCCAGATGGTTATCAGAACAGGTGGTTACCAGAACCCCAGAACCAGTAGCAGCAAATGGTTATCTATCGAATTGTAAATTGAATCACGGGGGTGGGGGGTGGGGTATAGGCAGGATGTCGGGTATACAGGAAATCAAGTAGCCTGCTGAATGTCACATACTCAGGGATGGGCTGAACTATGCAAATTTTGTTCTGGGTTGAACTCTGGCTTGTATGTCTGGACCAATCCCAATTGTTCTCGTACCTAATATTATAATTCGTGGAAAACTTGTGATTTTGTCTATAAAAGCTTGCTTGCCTGGATACTCGGGGTGCTTAGCTATCCCTAAGCTTTGTGCCCAATTGCAATTGTGAAATAAACCACCTCATGAGTTTGCATCTGACGGCCTGGTTATTGAGTCTGGGGGCTCCTTGGCGATAAGACCATGTTTCGGGTCTTTCATGATAACTAATGAAGCAATAAAAAAGTAGGGATGTGAAGACAGATTATAAATGTAAAACCTCATTAAGTTGGTGTACTAAGTTAATGGTAGAGTAATGGACTATTTAAGAAGGTGCTTAAGGAAAATTTTTTCCTGAGTATTAGAAACAATAAGATTGAATTTTGATTCTCTGTGTATCATATACCAAGATAAACTCTAAGTTATCAAATAAATAAATAAAAAATAAAATGTCATAACTTTGGGAAACACCACACACATACACACAAAATAAATAAGCAAATGTAATAAAATTATCTAGCACCTAAAATGTTTTATCATAGCTGGGAATTCAGGTCTGTGTCTATAAATAGAGGGAGTTTGCTGGTATTTGGTGATAGCCTTTCCTATCTTCATGATCTCTGTTATCTGTGACAATAGATGATCCATCATTATGCTTATCAATCTTCCTCTTACTCCCCATCCATTTAGTTATCTACCCTCCTATTATATTTTAAAAAACATAATACGCATTTATTTTTGTAGTTTTTCCCAAAGTATATATAAAAAAAACACCAAATACTTGAAAAACCAAAAAACCCCTAAATCTTAAAAAACCAAAATATATGTAAATTATTATATTAATTATATATTTTAATTTATATATAATACATATAATTTTTTTTTTGGTTTTTTGAGACAGGATTTCTCTGTGTAGTTTTGGTGCCTGTCCTGGAACTTGCTTTGTAGACCAGGCTGGCCTTGAACTCGCAGATATCTGCCTGCTTCTGCCTCCCGAGTGCTATGATTAAAGGCATGTACCACCCCCACCCAACAATTAAATATATTTTAAATCTCTTCCCCTGCCATTTACTATTCCTCATCATCATGTTTAATCTCTGAGTCATTTAATACTAAATGGATGGACTGCGGTCTATTCTCTTAAACCCTCCTTACTCGGCATTTCAATCACATAGTTAATATTGAGGATGTAGTTCAGTTGTTGGAGTGATTGGTAACATACATGGCAATCCGGGTTCTAGCCCTAGGTTCTAGTTCGGGTTCTAACCAACATATATGTAAGGGGCGGTGTCACTTCCTGCAATCCCAGCACTGGGGAGGTAGAGGCAGAAGGATCAGGAGTTCTATCCATCCTCAATTACATGGTAAGTTCTAGGCCAGCCTCAGCTACATGAGATACCCTGGTTGTTAAGGTTTATGTAGTACAAGTACCTTGGCAGATGGGACCTAAGGAATGCTGAAGAGATAGCACCACACAGCAGATCTCATAAAAGAGATTTATTGCGGAAGGGGGGTGATTAAAGGTATCTCTGAACGTGTGTGTGTGTGTGTGTGTGTGTGTGTGTGTGAGAGAGAGAGAGAGAGAGAGAGAGAGAGAGAGAGAGAGAGAGAGTCAGACCAAGCAGAAGAGCAAGGCACAGTCTGTGATGACAAGGACCTTTTAAAGGGTTTGTTTGTTTAACTGCAGGTGATGATTTATCTGCTGCCTGATACAGGCAGGGGAGAGTCTGTTTCCTAACCATGGTAGCATTCTTTTTTTTTTTATTTTTTCTAATTGATTTTATTGAGCTCTACAATTTTTTCTGCTCTTTTCCTTTCCCCTCCCCTCCCCTTCAACCCTCTCCCATGGTCCCATGTTCCCAATTTACTCAGGCGATTTTGTCTTTTTCTACTTCCCATGTAGATTAGATCCATGTATGTCTCTCTTAGGGTCCTCATTGTGGTCTAGGTAGAATTTTTTAAATGCTTACAAACTTTGGAAAACAGTTGAATTTCACATTAGTGAAAATGATTGTTGCTACTCTATAGGAGAGCAGAAGGCTTATTCGTTTGTTTATTGACAGCATAAACTGTATCCCAGGCAGGCCTTAATTTGCAGCTGAAGCTGCCCTGGACCTTCTGATTCTTTTGCTCTCAGGTCCCCAGAATGGGTATTACAAACATGTTTTAAAACACCTAGCTTACCCAGAGGTAGGAACTGAACACAGACCCTCACACACACTAGGCAATCACTGGACCGACAAAGATACATCACCCATACACTTTTTATTTATTCATTACCAAAATGACAAACATTTTTTTTCTGTGCTTCTTGGCCATTTTGTTTTTCTTTGAGAAATTCTTGATAATTTCCTCTCATTTTTCTCTTTACGTATTAATCTTTTTATTATTTATTTATATAAGTTATTTAAATAGGCCTTTGAGTTATGCAGCTTTTATACAAAGACTTTTTAAAATTAATTAGTAAATCTATCAAGTATTTTCTTGATGGACTCCAATTTCAGAGTCATGACTATAATCCCTTGATGGATACCAAGATTATATTGAGTAGAATGGAAGAATATTTTAATTTGTCAATCCCATTTTCCTCCAGATTTATAGTTGAATCTTTTATTAGAGAAAGCTTGATCAATGTGAATTTTCAGCGTAAAGCCTTAGAGGAAATCTCAGGACCACCTGGTTTTTAATTAAACTGAATTCTGTGGAAAGCTATTACAAATGTGACTTCCTCCCTGAGTGTTTAGATTAGGCTCACTGAAGGGGTTGTATTATGTTAAGATTCTATGATAGTTAGACATAATTATTTTTAATGTGATGTTTCTGTGTTCATAGGAACGCACTGCTCTGCTTGAGTATAATCTGCAGTTGGGCAACCTTAGTAGGATTTTCCTAGAGTTTCTTTGGGGAGGAAATGCATTCTGGCCATTAAGTCTTAGAAGACAAGATTACCCTAGCAGCTACTTAAATGACTTTAGAGGATGATGGCCGGGGTGAGAAAAATCTCCAGGGAATAGATGACAAATAGGGAGCTTGCACAGTGAACATTCAACAAATAAGTAAGTTCAAGACCCGTAAACACTGCTGTAGATTGAACGGGGAGCCCCATTTGGGGATGAGATTTGTAAATACCATGGTAGGTGTAAGCTACACAATTCCTTCCATTCCAGTCTGCAGACACGAGTGCTTTTTCAGTTCCTTGTGTTTCTGTTGAAGAGTGCACACTTATCAAGTGGCTACAGGGCCCAGAGCAGTGGACTTCACCACATGGATCCCTTTCAAAGATGCAGATTTTTCAATCAGTAAGTTTTGACTCGGACCCAAGATTCTGCATACTGGTTAACCCTCCAGGTCGAACTACTTTGCTGGCTGTTTGCCACCTTATGAATAGCAATGGTGAAGAAATCTTTCCCTGAAACTTCCAGTTATCTAGAAATAAAACAGCAGGTTAAATGTATGATAATTATAGTATAGTGACACAGTTAAACATTTTTTTTGAGTATCACTTGCAGTCTACTGTCTGTGTCTTGAAGGCCTGTGATAACCAGTAGGTCTAAATGAGATTCAAGGAGAGTGTTTCCTGAGAAACAAGTGAGTCATGTAAAGCTACTGGGCCTTAGCCCACACCTCCAGTGGGTGAGATTGTCAGTGTTGTTGAGGTTTAAAGGTATTGTTCTTCTCTGACACGACATCTTACCATATTGAGTATTTTAAGCTGAAGGAATCTGAAAAATGACAAATGTAAGAAAACTCTCTGACTTTTCCCAGAAGCATGGTACAAGACCCTCATGTAAGAGATCCTTACATGTAGATACTGGAAGGGAGACAGCCTCTTGTCTGCAAAGACAGTGGCAAGGGCCTCTGTAGTTTTTTGCATAATAATATTTACCCCATGACTCACCAGTCTTCATTAAACCATTTATTTATTTATTTTAAAAAGAAAACAAACTACTTTTTTTCATTTTACATACCAGTCCCAGTTTCTTCTCCCTCCCCTCTTCCCATTTCCTCTACCTAATCCCCCACCCCACTCCCTGTCCACTCCTCAGAGAGGGTAAGACACATTGTTTTGGGGAAGGTCCAAGGCCCTCCCTACTATATCTAGGCTGAGCAAGGTGTCCACTTAGAGAAAATAGGCCAGTACAAGCAGAAAGGATAAGACCTGGCCCCACTGCCAGTGGCCCCGCAGTCTGCCCCAGTCTTACCACTGTCACCCACATTCAGAGTAATTTGGACCTATGCTGGTTCCTTCCCTGTCTGGCTGGAGTTGGTGAGCTCCAATTAGCTCAGGTAGACTGTTTCAGAGGGTGT
>JAQHUG010000106.1:3033145-3044583 GCA_028555095.1 Dicrostonyx torquatus | reverse complement strand
GCCAGAGTCACCACCCTACCAGTTAGGTTTTCCATTCTTCTTTGCTGGTGTGCTTTCCATGGACTGTTGCCAAGTGAGGTAACTACCTTGAAACCCGTTCAGTTTCCTACTGCCCTATACAGTAGCAGTCAGTTTAACATCTTCATCACCATTGTCAGCAGATTTGGTGAGAAAATTGGGAATTAGTTAAAAAAGAGAGAAGCCAAACAGTGGTGGCACACACCTTTAATCCTAGCACTTGGGAGACAGAAGCTGGCAGATCTCTGTAAGTTCGAGGCCAGCCTGGTCTACAAGAGCTGGTTCCAGAATAGGCTCTAAAGCTACAGAGAAACCCTGTCTTGAAAAAACACGAAAGAAACAAACAGAAGAAAAGGAGAGAGCGAGGTTTTTTTTTTTACATTTTAAAAATGGGAAACACAATTACAATGGAGAGAGTTAAGTCTCTGCATGATTACTCAATGAATGATTTAAAATTGGAACAATTAAATCATTAAATGAAGGGATAATTATCTTAACTGGGATTGACATAATGTCAATTATCATTTTGATAATTCTTTGGTTTATCCCTAAAAAAAGTTGATTAATATGATTGCCAAGATGCTGGCCTTAGAAAGGCCTATTAAAACATCATAAAAATATTCAAATCTAGACAGAGGACTTTAAAAGAAATTTCAACATGATACTGTTGGACCCTAGAGTCCAATCACCGAGGAAGAGTCATCCCAAGAGACCATCTCTCACACCACAATTGATGTAAAGTCATGAGGATTTTATTAATTCTGTTGCAACAGGGTCTTTCAGCATTTGAGAAGCCTAAAAGACTCCAAATAGCTGGTACAGGCTACTTTTAAAGTAAAAAGCCACAGAAACAAGGGGAGAGTCTGGGGGTTGTTGTTTAGCTATTATGATTGGCTTATTCAAAGGGCTATTGCCAATAATTGTCTGGAGAGCGGTTGCCAGATCAGGTGAGGTAAGAGGAAACATCTGAGGGTTACTTTGACCCTTTCCCAGGGATTGAGTCAAAACACCAGGAACTGAGTCAACACCTAAGGGTTATCTTGCCCCTACTTCAATAACTGAGTTCTATTTGGGGAAACATTTACAAGGACTCAGGAAGATGATGGAAAGTTCCCAACATTTCAGTACATGAATGTATAGATATTAGGTCCTTTGTTCCCAGGGGAGGGGGAGTACTACTTCAGAAATGGACAGAAATGGCTTTAGAGTTATCCTAGAGTTTTACATTACTATAAGGTTAGAATAAAAAGTCTAAGATTTTCAAACAACCAACCTAAACCATATCTTGTCACCTTACAGGAAATGCCAATAAGAGATATTCAAAAGATTGTTTAAGTGTGGAAATGTTAGATTTAAGGGTATTTAAGGAACTGATAGTCTTATTTGGCATGCATTCATCTATTGTCAAATAGACATTAAACTTGTGGTCAAGTTGTAATAGAATTATCCCTCAAGACTGGAGAGACTTGGTTATAGCAGTCTTGGAGCCTGGTCCTCATTTACAGTGGTAGAAAGATGAGGCTAAAACCATTGAACAATGAAGTTGTGTTATCAGTATGGAAATCTCCCAAGACCAATTTCTTGGAGAAGAAGATCATGTTTATATATAAAGACAATTTCTCTATGATGGCCACACCCTGGCTTTATTCCTCGCAGCAGCTTTGGATACTTGGGACAGAACTGAAGAAGTAGGAGAGAAAATTGAGCCATTTACTAAAGTCATACACGTCCCCAAGGAAACCTTCACTGATTATTTGCAAAGATTGGCTTCAGCAATAAATAACATGATACCAAATTCAGAAGCTAGAGAAATAATAATTGAATCTTTAGCCTTTGAAAATGCTAATACACAATGCAAAAGGGTAATTAGGTCATTAAAGGTATGATCTGTACCCTTGGAGGAATGAATCCAAGATATAATCAATATTGAATCTCATGATCATGATAATGCTTGGATAGGAGAAAGAGATAATTTCCAGAGGTTTGAAGAAAATTCGAAATGTCAAATGTTTCAACTGTGGTAAACCAGGTCACCTAAAAAGGGATTGTAAGCAGGGTGTTCCTAGAAACAATGTTTTTTCTAAGCATAATTCAAATAGATCTTCCCTCCCTTCTGGATGATGCAGAAGGTATAGCAAAGGCAGGTATGGGACTAATGAATGTAGATCAATAAGGGACAGTCAAGGTAATTCTTTGTTGCTAGGAACCTCTTTGAGGGTCATCTCGCTGGTCCCCATGTCAAATATGGTTTAGTAGTTTTCTGTCATTAAGGAAGAAACTCCTTTGCAGAGTAATTAAAAAACTTAACACGTTTTGCAAGAAGTCATGCTGATCTGGATGATAGAGCAGCTATAGAAGAGAGAACAAAAAATTTAGGAGACACCATAAAG
Source organism: Dicrostonyx torquatus (assembly GCA_028555095.1). Classification (NCBI taxonomy): domain Eukaryota; kingdom Metazoa; phylum Chordata; class Mammalia; order Rodentia; family Cricetidae; genus Dicrostonyx; species Dicrostonyx torquatus. The sequence goes on along the minus strand of JAQHUG010000106.1, from coordinate 3,042,175 downwards.
CAGATATTTTGGCAAACTTCTATAAATGAACAAACACTAAAGTTAAAAATATGAATAAATGGCATAGTCATTGAAGGTCTTGTAACATAGATGTAACAATGGATGGATGGATGGATCAATAGTTTTACCAGAATGTTGGCATCCAAATTGGCCTCTTCAGGAGGTAAATATTCAACTTTTAGGGACTGGAACTTTATCTAAGGTAAAACAGAGTATGAGGTTGGTCAAATGTATAAGGGCCAGCAGGACAAAAGGAAAGTTAAAACCATATGTTCCTAACAGCAATGAACTTATGGGGATGTTCTTTGTTACAGCAATGAAATATTCAGATTAACATTCTTCTAAATTCAGAAACAAACCATATATTAACATATATTTCTGGGAAAAATATTAGAAGATATTATAAAAAACTGTCACCAACCACTCAGATTGTACAAGAACAGAGCACAGCAGCTGCTGATCTTTCAAAGACACCAACAGCCCTACCTTTAAAATGGTTGACAGACAAACCTATATGGGTTCAGCAATGGTCTTTAAGAGCAGAGAAATTTAGAACAGCTAGTACAGGAGCAGCTAAATGCTCAACATATTGAAGAATCAACCAGTCCTTGGAGTTCTCCTGTATTTATTGTTAAAAAGAAATCGGGAAAATGGAGAATCTAAGAGCTGTTAATAAGGTAATTAAACCAATGGGCACTCTACAGTCTGGAATTCCTTTACCTTCACTATTTTACCTAAAGGATGGCCTCTTATAGTTATTGATTTTTATTCCTTCACTATATCTTCACAAGAAAAAGAAAAGTTTTCCTTCCCAGTGAATACTTACAATAATTCTCATCCTGGTAAGAGATATCAATGTAAATTTCTCCCACAGGGAATGTTAAATAGCCCTGCCCTATTCCAATAATTTATATGGCAGGCATTGGAAATTATATGTAAGCAATTTCCTCAATCTATAGTTTTTCAATACATGGACAACATCTTATTGAGAAATATCAGGAATAAGAATCATCCCATATTATATATACATATTACACATCCAATTCCATATGGGCTCATCAGGCCCTCTAACACAAGGTAATGAAGCAATTGATAAACTATTGATTTGAAATATGGTGGCGTGCTCGGAATTACATTAAAACATCATGCCAATAGCAAAGGTTTGAAAAAAGATTTTTCCATCACTTGGCAACAAGCTAAGAAAATTATAAGGAAATTTCCTACTTTTTTTTTTTATACAACTGAATTCTACTACCTGCAGGAAGTAACCCAAAAAACGCTCAAAGGAATGAAATCTGGCAGATGGATGTGTCCCACTTAATAAAATTTGGAAAACTAGAATATATACACCATAACATTGATACCTATTCAGGATTTCAATGGGCAACTGCTTTGAGTTTTTAAAAAGGATGATTCTGTAATCAAACATTTGCTAAAAGTCATGGCCATTATGGAAATATGTGCACAAATTAAGACTGACAATGCTCCAGCATATGTATCTAGTAAAAGAAAAACATTTTTGCTTATTTCTATATAAGGCATATTATAGATACACCACATAATCCTACAGTGCAATCAGTTACAGAACGATCAAACCAAACTCTTACAGATATCCTTAATAAACAGAAAGCAGTAAGAAAGACCCCACGAATTGATTGAATAATATTTTATTAACTTTGACTTTTCTAAATGCTACTGAAAAAGGAATGACAGCTGTAGAAAAACATTGGATAATTTTAAAAAAAAACCTGCTAAATTAAAGTATCCTGTATACTGTAAAGATTTGTTGACCTCAGAATGGAAACTGAAATATATGTTACGCTGGGGGAGGGGTTTTGCTTTGTTTCTACAGAAGGAGAAGAGCCTTGGATACCATTAAAATTGATAAAAACTCAATTTGAACAAGATTAGAAGAGGTGATAGGTTATCAAACAACATGAACATTCAATCTAAACTAACTTATACAACCAACAAATGCTTCTTATTTGATCATATATTACTTGCCAAAAAGGAAACTTCCCAAAGTTAGGGTTGAAGAAATGCTCTTTTGTTTTGCTCTGTTTTCAGAAGAACGAAGGCAAAGGAATATGAAGACCACTTGACAAATGAGACATCTGAAAAAAAAGGACCAATCATCTAGAAAAGAGATGACTCAAGAAAAAGAATAAATTGGCCTATTGATATATATTTTCAACAAGATAAAATTTCACAAATTTTCCCAATTTGCTCCTGGTTTTCTCTACAGGCATATAATACAAATGGTCTTTTTGTAGTCCTAGTCTAATAAAAAATTAAAGCTGGCTTTGAAGTTGGAGTGTGACTCTCTCCTTCCTTAAACCCAAGCATGTTTGTTAAAATTCAAAATTTCTGTCTCATGTTAAGAGTCACCTGATAATGGGACAGAAGACAAACAAAATTTTAAGGACTATTTTATTACAACTAATCTACATCTACTAATTTTATAATTCTTTGGTTACATTTTCACTCTTTATGGTGTTTCTTAAGGTATAAATATTATCTCAAAACTTATAAGATTATATATATATATATATTTGTCATGATATTAATGGTCATATAGAGCACTAAGTAATTTCAGAAAAGGCTTCATCTGCCTTTCTGTACATGATTTTGGGCTTGAGTCTTCATCAGTTTTCTGCAGTGAATCATGACCAAGCCTAAACTTTATTGTTTTCTTCCCACAATGACGATTCCACCCTGACTATGATAACATCATTAAGCTGAAAAACATCAGCTAAAATCAGTTTTGGACTACAAAGTGCTCAGTGTGATTTGGAGGTGGTTGTCTGAGATAACTTAGCCTCACAGACTACTCTAATATCTGACTCCTGGTGTCTATTATTAAGAGTAATTAGAATTTGTACTACACCTTTTTGTGTTTTGTTTTGTTTTTGTTTTTTTTTTTGGCTTGAGCTTTTGAACATCCATGAAAACTGACAACAGAGCCTCGAGAACCAGAATGGAATGTGGTTTAAAGTAGTGTGTTTGGTTGTCAAGTTAGCAAAAGTTTAGTCTGTGATGATGAACCTTCATTGTAAACTTGATAGAATTTAGCATCACCTTTGGAATATACCTCAGGGCTTGTCTATGAAGATCTGTTCACAGAGGGTCAATTGAAGAGGGAAAATAATTTCTGAATGGGAACCTGACTATGGATAGCACCATTCTGTGATCTGGAGTCCCAGGATGAATAAAAAGGAGACAATGAACTGGGCAGCTGCTTTTCTCACTGTGTGCTCTACGACTGAGGACATGACATGATATTCTGCCTCATGCTCCTCTTGACATTCCTTCCCCATCATGAAGGACGATATCCTCATACCATCAGTCCACATAAATCCCTCCTCCCCTAAGATGCTTTCTCAGGTGCTTTGTCACAGTGAGGACAAGAGTAGCTCCTGTAATTATTAGTCATGATTCTGATATCACAGTGAAGCTGTTGGACAAGCTTAGATGCTCTTCTTAGATTTTACCATTTATAATTAAATAATTTATAAAGCCCAAGCTAGATTAATGTAAAACTTTTAAAGGCTATCTCATATCCTAAAACTATAATTATTGACATATTTGTAAGTGTCTGTTTTATGAAGTATTGGAATAATTTTCAAGCTACATAAAATTTCTAGTCTCAGTTTTACTGTTTGAGAGCCACTTCAGTGCTGCACAGTTCAGGGGCATATTTTATAAACAATCCGAAGTGATATAATTTATCTAATTTTTCTATCCATTATATTTGATTTCCTGTAAAAAAAATTATATAGTATATGTGGTATTATATAAGTCCAAGGGTAAAACTTACCATCTATGAAATAGTTCTTGTTGGTTGCCTGGATTGTGAGCTTCCAGAAGCATCTACCAAAGATGGGTGTGTCTGCTTTACCTCTCTGGCTTTATAAGATACTAGGAAGCCAATGGACACTCACTGGGTATGTTCAGGGATCCTATGGTGACCCACTGAGTGTTCAGAACTGACTTTTTAAGGTTCAAGGCCCTGCCATTGTCTGATAGAGTGGGGGTTCACCACTACTTATTCAAACAAAGTGTGTATTTATTATCTCTCTCTGTTTTTCTCTTGTCTAAAATACTACATAGGGGCCATATGATCCATGAATTCATAAAATTTTTCTTCATTCATCTTAAAATTCTCTTAATTACTTAATTTGATCCAATAGAAAGACTATTATTATATTGAATCATGTTGGAACTACACTTCAAGGTTAAGTCTGGCTTGTTCCCTGTTCATTTGTTTTAGTAAAGGTGTGTGTGTGTGTGTGTGTGTGTGTGTGTGTGTGTGTGTGTGTGTATCTCACTTAAGAATTATCTGTGACTGCTTTTGTACTAAAAACCATAGTTGATAGTAGTTGGGACTGAAACATTAGCAGTGAAGGACTTAAGGCATTTCTGTATTTGGAGACCACTTGTTCATTTCCTGGAAACCCAGACCTGAATAATCACATAGAAACTATATAAATTATGATACTTCTTGGTCAATAGCTTAGGGTTATTCCTGGCTAACTCTTATATCATAAATTAACCCATTTCTATTAATCTATGTATCTCCATGAGGTTATAGTCTACCAATAATGGTTCTGGGTATCTTTCTTTATGGCAGCTACATGGCGTCCCCTTAACTCTGCCTACTCTCTCTATCTTTTCCAACCTAGCTGCCCTGACATTGGCCAGAGAAGCTTTACTTATTAACCAATAAAAGCAACACATACAGAAGGACATCCCATACCATCTCCTCTTTTCTGTCTAATTAAAAAAGTTTTAAATTTAACATAATAAAATTGCATATACAAAACAGTTATCAAACAAGAATATTTAGTCCATTTACATTTGGCAAAACTAAGAAAAATATTCTGTCATCTATCCTATCTTTATGAATCTAAAGTTTTATATCTAATTAATCTTTTATCATAACTAAGGAAAACTATAACTATATCTATCTAGTCTTCAACTCCATCAAAGATACCAAAAGGCTATAATATTACCTACATACCCATAGTAACTGGTAGACTTTTTCATGAAGCAGGGAAATTGAAATACTGTTTTTTGTATATTGGCAGTTTGTCAGTTACTTTCTTTTGTGTCCTGCAGAATGTCTAGCAGACTCTTTCATGAAGCAGAAACCCTGAGGAACTCTCTCACCTCCTTTTGGCAAGTTTAGCAGTCATTTCTCTGTGGGTTCTGCATGTTCAGTTTACATAGCATACCTTCAAGAAGTCTAGGCAAGGGCAGTTTCTTGCGCAAATGGCTAGGAAACTTCTTAAGGGGCCTCTTAGATACCCATCATCCTCTTGAAGTAGCTTGTACTGCCAGGAGATGTGTCTCACTGTCATGAAAAGTCCTAAGATAACAAATATTTCAAATGCCATATTCTCTAGATCATTGAAATGTTTGACAATTGTATATCTACCTAAAATCTATCTATGTATATCTAGAAACCCTAATTAACATGGCTACAAGTTTGATTATTATAGATAGCTCCCTGTTAATGTATAATTTTTAATTATACATTACATATTTAAATGTGCTGCACAAACACAATATCTTAAATAAGAGCAGAAATACATATATATGGTGTAATAAATCGACCTTAAATTTGTATCAATAAACTAAAATCCATACCAATGTAAAGTATTCATTTCTATATCATATCTTCTCCCCCTTTTGTTTTAGAAAGAGCTTGGCTGTGACAATTTAACCATTTATAATCAACCCATTTTAAATAAAAACAAACATTTATAAACAATTATTTTGGTTATTTGGGCATAGTTTTCTCCAAACTGCTTATTGCTGTTTTTTTGGGCAGAGTATTTTCAGAGTTCACAGACACCTTTTGGGGGAAGGTCTTGTTCCATCAAACCACATTAGCCTGAAAGGAATCCAAAGGTTCTCATCTTCTGTGGAAAAGAGCAAAATCTCTTTTCCAAAGTAATATATACTTAGACTCAAATTTTGAAGTCAAGATACCTTTAAAATATATACGTTGGTATAGCTTAGCAGTTCATACAATGAAATTTATTCAGTCAAAAATTTAAATAAAACACAATATTATACATAATAAAACTCTTTGTGTATTTTCTATCTTTACATGGCTTCTTTTACTTTATTGCTTTTTAATATTTATTATCTTTACTCCTTTAATCTATGTCTGTCTGTACTCTTTTATATTACTTCTTTTTATAACTGTCCATACTCTTCTTCTTCTCTCTCCCATGCCTATGTACATTTTAAAAATACACTATGACCCTTTCAGAGGTTTATATCTATCTGAATTTGTCCTTATTGCATATCTGTAATCATTTTCTGACCCTGAGCACCTTTAAAACATATGCTAAACAGGCGTGGTTAGGCCTTCTTCTGTGGGTTATCCTATTTATTCTATCCTGTCTAACATGTTGGAGGTATGTTCACCACTTCTGTGAAGCATGCTCACTGTCTCACCTCCAAGGATCCAGCAGGTCTATGTCACCCTCAAGCAACTAGTAGCATGCTGTTCACTAACCCTATTTAAGTGCAGGACCTCCCAAAAGAGCCAGAGTTTATGCTGCAATCATGAACCAGGAAGCTTTCCCTTAAAGAAGCTGTGCAGTTTTTGCCACGAAAGTTGAGTCAGGAAACTTCTTAAAGGAACTGTGCCTCTGCTTGCTGCCAGAAAACAGAGCCTATCTAAAAATATGTGGCTACCAACAAGCTCTGACTGACTTCTGTATTTTTTGGTCTGGAAGCCATCTTTTTGTTCTTAAGCTTTTCTTGGTCTTATGCAGATCTATGCTTTAGGTGGTGGGTGCCATCTGTATGCAGAGACTACTCGTTCGTTTCCCAACTACCCAGACCTGAGTACTCACACAGAAACTATATTAATTACAATGCTGCTTGTCCAATAGTTTAGCCATATTCCTGGCTAACTCTTGTATCTTAAAATTAATCCCTATTAATTAGTGTATTGCCACAAGGCTGCAGCCTACCAGGAAAGATTCTGGGTATCTTTCTCCTTCGGCAGCTACGTGGCATCTCCTTTTCTCCACCTGCTTTCTATATCTTTTCCAGTGTTGCTATATTCTGTCCTAAAGGCCAAAGCAGTTTTATTCAGTAGGAGAATTCACACCAAGATTTTATTTTATGTGTTTGGTATCATTATTTTATTATTATAAATTTATTTATTATTGTTTTACAGTCCAGGCTGGCCTTGAACTTGTGATACTTCTGACAGCCTCCAGTTGTTGGGGTTGTCACGTATGTCCCATCACAGTCAGTGCAGTTATTAACCTTATTGGGTATTCACTATACACTACGCACAGTTCAGATTACATTAACTCTGTGGTTTCCTTCAAGATACATGAAGAAATGACAAACATATTCTTTTTGTACAGTTTGACAAAGACCAATGCAAGGAATGTGCAGATCAAGACAAAGGCCAGTCTTTATTGGTGATGCCCGGGAGGTTCCTACATATGTACAAAAATTGTGCTCTCCTAGTCACTGTTGTCATTCTCTCCCCTTTAGTACCTGCATATGAAGCTCTAAGGTATATAGGTTCATTTTTATCTGTCTTCCAGCTCTGAGTCAAGAGAGATTCTTTGGTGTCATGTCTCAAAATTCTGTGACTCATTTCCTCCTGTTACTATGGCTTTCCTATTTATGAATTTATTAGTTTATATTCTCTACTCTTACTTTAATGTGACTTGCAGTTTTTGTCTGTTACAAAGAATGTGAATATGAGTCTTTTGTGCACATTAGCTACATTTCTGTGGTATCTTCCTTAGGATTGTATTGTTGATGAGTAGCTTTTGTATATCTCTTAAGTGTCCTAAGCAACGCCAAATTATTCTATCAATGCTACTGTGCAAGCTGTACTGTACAACTAGGTTACAGGGTTCCAGTTCTACATATCCAAACTTCATAATGTAATAGATTGCCATTTCTGCTAATTTTGCAGTATTTTTGTTATTTAATAGTGAAACGAAATACCATTTCCTAAACATTCTCATTACATATTTGTTTTCTTTCTTCCTCCTCCCTTGCTTCCTTGCTGAAGCCTTGTGCTGGCAAGGCAAATGATCTGCCAATGAGACCTATGTCTCTCAGGTCTACGCCTTCTCCAAAACAGTTGTTCAAATATTTTGCTGCTTTTTAATTGGAACGAGCATCTCTTATAAAGAGCAGTTGATGTATAGCTTCAGTACATTCGTCTTTGGTTGTTTGTGTGTGACATTTTCTGACCGGGCTCTTTTTCACTTTTGTGTCTTTTGTTGGAATTCTACAATGCACAGTAATGATACAGTTTTCATATGATTAGGGCTTGTTTTTAAGGTATTTTCTTATACCTTGAAATAATGAAGATATTCCTCTGTGGGTTCCAAAACGTTTTGTTTTTTTTTTAACCTTTGACATTTAGGTCTTTATTCCATCTGGGTTACTTTCCTCCCCACCAAGTAGGGTATCTGTTAGTTTCAGCTAGATGTGTTCTCTCATTCATTCACTCCTCAAAGGTGTAGTTATTATCTTTAATCCCTTGCTTCTTGATTGATTTTCTGGGTTGAACATGAACTGAATCATGTCTGTGAGAGCCTTCTTTGGTTAATGGAAGTGAGTGTGCTATTTAACATTATTTGATATTTCAGCTCTACAGTTTCTTCTGATAGAGGATCATTGTGAATATTCACCTCTGATGCATTTACTTTGACTTTCTTTGTTTTGTTTTGGTTTCATAATATTTTTATTCAGTAGTTGGAAATTTCACATCATGAGCCCTGAGCACACTCACTTCCTAGTTTTTGTAGTTCTGCTGTCACCCTTGTGACACCCCACCCCGATGTCAATTAAGAAGAAAAATAAAAATAAAAAAAAATCCAATTTGTGTTGCCCACATTTGCAGTGGAGTATGTTCAAACTCTTAGTGGCCAACCCCTTAAAGAAAACTGAGTCCTTCCCAACTTGCTTCCCCGCTATAAGCCATCAGTTCTGAAGAGCTACATTTCAGCATCCTTATCATGATTTTTAAGA
>JAQHUG010000106.1:3002098-3032925 GCA_028555095.1 Dicrostonyx torquatus | reverse complement strand
GACTTACACATGAATTTTGGAAACAGAACAGAGCATGGGTCTCTGGTGGTAGCACACACCATTGCCATCAGTATTGTCCTTTGCCACTGCACTGGCCAAAACTGCTATTATGGCCCTCTATGGCAACATGAATCAAGGATATCAACACAGACCCTGGCTACAGCAGGACCGTGGACATCCAGACAACCCTTGGTGGCAACATGGACCCAGATATCATCACAGCCTCAAGTGGTAGCATAGGCCACCCATATCAACAAGGTCCTTGGTAGTAGCATGGTCCACTAACACCAACCTGGCCTCAGGAAGCAGCCCAGACCAAGGACATCTGCATGGCCCTTGGTGGAGACTCAGGCCACAGACATCCACATGACTTCTGGGCCTCAACATGACCTGGAGCAGTGGTCCATGGATATCAAAGTGGCGTCCAGGAGCAGTGCAGTCCATAGAGGTTTTTCAAGGAGATCCAATCCAGAAAATGAACCATTCTTCATCTTGGATATTCTACTGTTGCCCAGAACACAGGTGATCATGCAGCTGGACAGAGTGTTGGGGACCGAGTCTGGGAGGACTTCAGACTACTGCCCATCTTCCTGTTGGTCCTACTCAGAAACATTCCCATCCACCACAGGCTTTTTGCACATCTATTACCACTGTCTCTAGTTCTGCCTTTCTCCACTGCTCACTTACCACTCCATTCTTTATCTTCCCTACCTCTCTATTGAACGTTCTTTTATCACTGTGGTATTGGAAAATGCAGGGTATCAACACACACACACACACACACACACACACACATACACTGCCTAGACAACTTTGCATACAAATATTCATTTCTATGAGTTGTTGGTCAGATTTGAGGCTTCTGGTTTCTGAAAGCATAAATACTGGGCCATTTCTGATTCTTGTTGTATGACTCCTACTCTTTCCAGAGTCACAGTGATCCTACAGGTCTGATTCTGTGGGACCAGCTTCTTCATGTGCTCTAGCAGCTTGTAGATGGGGGTAGATGTTGGCATGGACCAAATCAAAGTGCTGTATCTGGGCCTGGATGGTAGCTGAGTTAGTCAGCCAGTGGGTTGCTAGTCAGGGCTGGCTTATGTCACCGCCATAGTTGAGGGTCCAGCTTCCAGGGACTGGCCTTGATATTTATATTTAAGATATGGATGTATCTATGTGAATCTTCAGTATGGACCAGAAGCATGCTTCCAAATGACAGTATTTATGACTTTAGAAAAAGCACTTCCTGAGAGAGTTCAACGTCATCCAGATGAGTATACCTTAACTTCAGCAGAGTACATGACAGTGTGCAGTACTGTGATATACCCTTCAGGTAGCAGCCATGATGGCAGCTGGAGGTCAGTTGATGAGGCCTTTAGTCCTCTCCTTAGTTTTCATGAAGTTAACATTGAACTGAAAAGGGAAAAATGAGTTCATTTATTTGCTGAAAAGTATGAAAATTTCAAAAGAAATACTAAATTTCACTATAAAGCAAATGTACACAAAATAATGACAATCATAAAAAGGGAAAATGGTGTGCAGGACCAACAATGAATGATGTCTAAAATGGTGTAGTCATGCAAGGAGATAGAACTGAAGAAAGAAATGGCTGTAAAGTGAGTCATAACATCCTGATGAGATTTTCTAGTAATGAAGATGATGTAAAGACTCTAAACTTCATATGTCTGACTTCATCGGTTCAAAAAGACATAAAACTTCTGATTCACTAGGCCTGTATACTCCCTAACAACAGTGTATAATCATTTGTTCTGACATGCAGAACTAAGTGTAGTTTTCAACTCTTCCTCACGAACACTTGTCTTTGAAACAGAGAGCACTACTGAAAACCACAACCAATCAAAATGCAGAGTTGTGGAGCCCAGTCCCATTAGATACATCAACAAAACACTTCTGCACCTAAGATTCAGGGAACATTGCCGAAGGGGAGAACGGAGAGACTTTGAGAGCCAGGTAGTTTTTTTGAGATTATATAGTTACGTGTAGAACGCAGGGGCAAAGATGCCATCCTCCACAGGGAAGAGTATACCAATTGGTTGTCCAATACCCAATGGCCAGCTCTGAAAACACACATACAATTAACATTATATAGACTGAACAAGTTTTACACACACACACACACACACACACACACACAGTAACAGTGGAAAAGAAGCCATGAATTTGAAGGAGAATAGGGAGAGGTACATGGGGGACTTTGGAGGAAGAAGTAGGAATGGAGAAGTATTGTAATTGTGTTATTATCTTAACAAGAAAAACATTGTAAGAACAAACTTTATAGACCCCTCCAGGAAAGCTGCATAACTTTAAAGACGTTACTTCTAGGTGAGGTTGAAATGAAGCTGATGGTGTGAACTTCTATTGGCAAGGTGTGAAAGAATACCACATCAGTAACTGCAAGATGCCTTCAAGATTCAAGAAATCTGATCATTGAAAAGTCTCAAAACAACTAGAAAAAGCTGAAAATAAACCTAAACACAAAAGGAACTGTATATTGTTTGTAAAGAAGCATCATGCAATACAGAAAGAAATGGGAACACAAATAAAAGAAATTTTGTTATCTAAGGAAAAAGTAATAATGCTACTAAGAGAATTAAGGAGATAAAAACCAGGAGTCTGTGGAGTGATCAGAAAATAACTACAAAAACACTTAATAGGGCTTAAAAAGATAATAAAAACATTAAAATGCCTCTGTCCTACCAAACACGGGACATTAAGCTAACAAATTCCTGTCAGGAAGGTATAAATGTCTTGCATCTTTGGAGGAAAGGATCGGCAGCCAGCCTTCCATTTGGAGAAGCCATTGGTACCATGTTATCTGTTGCAATTTTTTTTAACCAAATTTTTAAGCAACAGAAGATTCCCATCTTACAAAATTCTTCCAGATGACAGGAAATGAAACTTTACTCTCTAACCTATTTTTTGAATCAGAAAATAGAAGAAAGGACATTTGTAGGCTGTTGTCACCAGGAACTTAGATTTAAAAATTTAAATGGTGAGAATGAATCTAAAAATATGTGAGCTTTGCATAGAAAGCAGATAAGAATGAGGGGATTCAATGCTTGATCACCTTGGAGATCCAGAAAAACCACACGATACAATTCAGTAATAAAAGTTAATGGGAATTCTTATTAAAGCAGATAGAAAAGATTCTTAGCAAAAGAGGATTTCTAAGAAAAAAAAAAGAACGATGAATCATGTTTAAGGACCAACTATGGGAAGCCTTATCATTAGGTTTTCTTTTCTTATTTGGATCATTTTTTTTTTATTGTTACAGCAGAATGCCTGAGAGTGAGTAATTGATAAAAGAAAAAGAGGTTGTAATTTTGGCTTATGGCTCAGAAGGTGAGAAAACAGTCCTAAGCAGCTATTTCCAGGAAGAGCGTGTGCGTTTGTCGTGCAGCAGGTGGTATTATCTATCAGGAGGATGTGAGTGAATGAGAAACAAAGTGCTGGCTGGGGAAGAGAGGGAAACAATGGGAAAGAGATGCCTTGTGACAACCTACCTCGGAGATAGATGTAGGTAGACAACCTACATCTGGTCTCTGGAGACAGATACCATACTCTCTCAAAGACCCCACTTCCCAGTGCTATCCCACTGGCAAGGTGATGCCAACCAAAGTTTTAGTGGGCACTGAATGGTGTGATTCTAAAATGTCTGTGGGAGAGTTGAAGGTGAGAAAATCAAGGAAGATGAAAAGAGCACAGGCTCATATCAATTCTAACTGTAAAGCATTGATGGTAAGAGCACATCTCAATTCTAACTGTAAAGCTATGGTAGGAGCACATCTCAATTCTAACTGTAAAGCATTAAAGTGTGTATTATTTGTCCTATTTTAGAAAAATAGATATTAGGATAAGAGAGCACCAGTAGATCAACACTTTTTAAAAGACAGTGTTGGGTTCATAAGTCACCAAAGGAAAGCAATGATTGAAAGAATGGGCGCTGAGGCAACTCCTATTCTACAGAGGATGAAGTCCTTTTGCCTCATTTATGTCCCGCAAAGTTCCATTTTCTAAACACCTACCTCAAGGTGAAATTCCTAACCTCTTGGTAGACAGTACAGGCAGAGATTACTACATCTTTGGTAAGACGGGTTTACTAATGAGAACACGGGCTTTGCAACCCGTAAAAGCAAATCCAACATCTCAAAAGTGTGAGTATCTGTTTCAGTTGCTATCATACAGTGATAACAGAGCTCAGGGAAAGGATGCGTTTATCACATGAATACAATGACAAAGAGTTAACATCTGTAACATAAAAAAATTTACACAGATTGGTGCGCAAACCACAAATAATGGCAAAGAAAAGGCATGATTTTCACTTTCATACTACAGAATTCCTGACCAGAAAGCAAAATACTGATTTCATTAAAATTCCAGAAAGACCCTTTGAAATAATGGCATAACACACCCGGTGTGGTTTGCAATGCTGTAGCTGCGTTTTGACTCCATATATTTATCTTTCAGCTTTATATGCATGTTTATCTAGGGCTGTAGAGGACCACTCATTTTATGAGGCCTCCTTTGTAGACAGTATTTTCAGAACAAATGATATGTTTTTGGATATATGATTATCTTATAATCTCATGTATGTTTGTTTATACTTAGTATTATATTTATTTATTTATTTATTTATTTATTTATTTATTTATTGTTTCTTCTACCACAACTTAAGTGCTAATATTTGGAATTACTACTTAATTTATATTCTTGGGCTAATCACTTTGTTTCTTTGAGCCATGATTACCTCATCTGTAAAACAGGAACTTCGATATGACAACTAATAGGGTCTAGGTTGTTAGTGACAAAATAGGTACATGCTTGATGTACTACACTATAATAGGTAACACTATTCTCATTCAATGCTGGAGTTGAAATCCTATTTAACTCTTTCAAATTACAAAATAGTCCCCACATTTAAACATGAATGCATGTTGGTATCAGATGGAGCCACTCGTACAGGGGCTAACAAGGGGCTTCGGAGACTGAATAGACTTAATTGAATGGACTTTCCCTTTTGATGATGGAAGAAATTATGGAAAAGTTCATCTTACATCCAAATACTTCACTAGGTAGGGAATTTCCCTATCAGCTTTCCCTTGTGGCAGTGGCTGTGAAGTCTCTCTGGGCACCTGTTTGTATCATATGTATTTAGAGGTGACAATGCATTATCATGTGATATATGGTACTTATTATTCAAGTTGCTCATGCCCTAAAAGATACCCCTACTGAACACAGACAGACCTAGCTATAAAGTAAGTCAGATTTTTTTCCTCATGCTATGTCATGTTGATGAAATCCAAACAGCCCCACATCACCCGGAACAGTTGATTCTGAGTCCTCGAATTTACTTCTGATTAATCCTGCACTGTAACTTCTTTTGTACCTTTCTGTGGCTCAGTCTTCGTCTGTGCAGTAAGGCTTAAATTGATCCCAAATCATTGGACTATTTGACAGTTAATAGTGCAGTAAGTGTCAACCTTTGTTATAGTCTAAGGCTCACAGTGGGTCTTCATGTTCCTGTGGCTGCTGTTAGCATCGAACCATCTTCATATGCTTTCTGTCATCTTCTGACATGCGCAAAGAGGGGTTTCTAAGATCCAGCTCATGAGGACTTGCTTTGTCGTTTTCCTCTCAGAAAGTAGACTGTCTAGACATGCATGCATGCGATCAGAATAGGCTTGTCGTTCTAGAGCTTCACTGTGTTTAGACTCTATGGGATCCATTATCCACAGGAGGAATGGCTCTGGAATGAGACAGGATGTTTGTTTGTCACAATTTAATTTATCAAGGAGCTTCTAGGAAAATGAGCTGAGATTCTGCATTAGAAGATGGAGCTAATACCTCGAAAACTACAGGTTAGAACAGTGTCTATTTTGGGTTTTATAGAAATTTGCTACTTATATGCAAAACCCTTAATCAAAAGGAAAAGGATTTTACACCCTTCTTTCTTTCCTTCCTCAGCTTGTTCCCTCCCATCTTTTCTCTCTTTTCTCTTTCTCCCCATTTTCTCTTTCTTTTCTTTCTTGATATTTAGCCTCATGTACCACAGGCTGTGTTCAGCTTCTCAAATGTACTCTGCAACTGAGAGTACATTTGGATTTCTGATCCTACTGTCCCTCTCTCCTGTATGTTAGATTACAGCAGCAAGCCAACGTGCCTGGTTTATGGTGTTTAAATATAATGGATACCAGGTGAGCACACCATCACCTGACCTGTGTCCTCAGCTTGAATTTACTTTTTTTTTACTGCGTAATTCTCATCTAATATTTTCTAGCTGTTTGGTATTTTCTTCTCTTTTTGAGATTACAATATAATTGCATCATTTCCCCCCTTTCCTTCCTCTAAATCCACCCATAAACCCTTCCTTTCTCTCTTTCAAATTCATGGGCTCTCTTTTTGTTAATTATCATAATCATGTATGTACACATATGTGCACATTTGCATTCCTAAATTTAATTTGCTTGGTTCTGGTTTTTTTTTTTAAGATTTATTTATTTATTATGTATATAGTGTTCTGGGCACCATATTCATTACAGATATGTTGTGAGCCATCATGTGGTTGCTGGGAATTGAACTCAGGACCTCTGGAAGAGCAGTCAGTGCTCTTAACCTCTGAGCCATCTCTCCAGCCCGGTTCTGGTTATTTTTAAAATGCCTGCTATGCTTTTAAATAGTGGGCTCTATTGATTCTCATTAACCTGTAGAATTCAGGGATCTCCAACATTTCTTTCTTTGTTTCCTGGAATCTTCACTAGTTGATTTGTTCTGTCAGTACCATGGCCTGAAGGTTCACGGTGTGGGAACTCACATAAGATGCTGGCCACACTCCTTCGCTGATAGATTTAGCAAAACGTAGATCAAGCTGATTTAAACTGAATGTCATCAGAGGACCATTCCCCATTTTAAATAGCTACTCACTCAATTGTTAATATTCCCTACCTAGTAACAAAATAAACCAGGTCTATATAATTTTGCCTTATATAAAAGTAACTGTTTGCTTGGAATATAAACCCAATTCCATCTTTTGTTGAGCTTCCCAATTTAGTAAAAGCATTTTAATGGTACTGTTTAAGTGGAGAAGGGCTTAGAATGCTGGAAGCTGCCCAGAATGTTTAAAAGGGAGAATAATTTATATTTAATTGGTCTAAACCCACCTTTCCTAGGTCAATAAGAAGGGAAACCAGAAGCATTAATCAAGATAAAATTATCAGCTGATTAATCAGTGCTCTAATTACTGCATAGTTCTTTACCTTCTCAGTTTTAATTACTAGACCTCATTGTCTTTTCCATATGGCTAACATGTATTTATCAGTGTGCTTTTTCTCCTAGCACACTCGTTAAGATTAAAAAAAAAATGTATACATTCTGGACACGAAATCATCACATGCAAGAAGTTGTTAGTGTGAAAGTATAGCTAAGCTACTGGATTATACAAGAAAGGCACAATAACTTTATAGATATCACACAAACTATAGCGCTGAGGAACGTGAGCTCCAGGCCTGAGACCCACCAATGCACCCGGTGAGCCTGGCTTCTCTAACGGTTCTCTGAAAGATTGTCTGTAAAGCAAACACCACATTTCCTCATGCCATTTGGGTACTTTTTTTTTTAAACCACATGAGCAAAAAAAAAACTTTATATAGGTAAAGCTTTTTATTTATTTATTTTTTTTTATAGAAAACTACTTCAAAGAGCAAATCCCTAGCCATGTCTCATGGTGCTACGGGAAGGCGATCAAGACGCAGATGTGACAGAGGTCCTTTGAGCTTTCCTCAACCGTCACTGCAAGGACGTTGGCATCGTCCCTCATTGAATCTTTAGAGTGGATCTGCTAGTGAGGACAGCTTCACCCACATTCCTGCAGCATTTAGGAAGACTTTACCCAAGTTCATCTCTACCCAGTTACACTTCCCTAATTTCATTTAACAAGTGTGAATGAAAATTGCAATCTCCAAGGAAATCCTGGGGTTTCCAGTAGGAGTTAATCTTTGTCTCCTTTCTCTGGAATGAATAGTTTAGGATGTGGCTTACATTTTCAGTTTGACAATATTAAAATGGTTATAGAAACTAGCAAGAAATACTTGGTTTTTATTGAAGTGTTGCAGGAGGATTATCTTAAAATCCTGTGTGGACACCATTGGACATTAATTGAGCAGACAGCCATATATGGGTTACAGTGATTATTATTGGGTTATATATGGGTTATCATCATCATCATTATTATTATAAACAGAATAAAAGTTTTCTAAAATGAAGATATTTTAACAAGTTTTTTATTCTTACCTGTTTCCTTTCCATCATTTCTTCCCTTTCTACTTTACATAAGCATAATCTCCAATATGTATTATATATACTAGAAATTGGAAAACCATTAAATGCAAGCCAAACAACTTGAATAGCAATTCTGCTTACATGACAATAATATTTATACATGAATACAAATGCGACAATGACCTGGTTGCAGTATTTCAATGCTATGTTGCTCAATTCTAATTACTGCGTTGTATTCATGGGTGTGGACTTAACACTGAATTTCCTCTGCTAATATTATTAATTGTTCCTATTTTATATTTTGGCTTGGACTTTCAATTATTTATAATTCTCTTTTTGAATGATATTCTAAAAACTGGACTGAATGTGCTGGGACTTTCCCAGTGAGTATTCTAGCATCAGGGCTTGCTCTAAGACACATGGAGATAAAGTTTATAAAATGCTTAACTAAATATAGGGATAAAACCAGAAAAAAAAATAAATGGTGTATATACATGACATAAAAAATGAAGAAAAGTGACAATTTATAAAACAAGAAATAAAACTTTACTTATGGAGAACTTCATCTTATTGGTAAAAGCTGTTAAAGACCCAAATCACCACCGCGTGTTTCATGTTCATGACCTAATACATTAGCAGAAATACATAAAACTATAATCTCAACTTTGGGTATAGCTGGTATAGTTGATTAAACACACACACACATTATATTTACATTGTAATGTAATTTTGAAATGTAAGCTCATTTTGTTTCAGATATTTCTTTTTTAGGAATTTTCCCAAAAACAAATGTGGGCACTTAACTGTGCATAAATATTCAGCAATGATATTTCAACTGCAGTTTTATTTTTATGTTAGTTAGACTGCTCTGTCACTATTGCACGGTAGTTAATAGATCAAAGGCCAGTAAGAAAATAAACACAGAGCGTACCATCCAACATCAGGTATGTTTAAGGACAGTATACTGTTCTGATGAAACATTCTTGCCAAAAATGCAAAGCCTAAATCTGAACCATAATCTAGCTTCAAGAACCTACACGTCAGAAATCTGAATGTCGTCCATCGGTAGAGAATCTTGTTAAGTGGAACACAAGGATGTCATTTAAAAGTTCGTTTTTACACTCAAGGCAAAGAAGAAGATGGATTTTCAAACAATGCTTGGGTATCTGGTGCTCTGAAAGGACAGAATATTTTGGGGTCTTGTAGTGGTTTTGCTGTTTTATTTAGCATTTTTAAATCTTGTAATGACGCACAGTGAAAAGTGTACAGGTAAGATCATGAACAGGCTTTCTTTCCAGTCGCCTAGGAGTAAAACTAAGAGCATAAGAGAATCAAAACCTTTCATAGTTGCTAATGGTTGATGCTAGGTTCAGGCCACACAGAGATTTGTTATGCCAGTATGGCCTAAAACTGACAACCCCATATACGTATTAAATGACTTTATATTAATAATTTATAGCTGGTCCATGAGATAAAATACAGCTTGTAAATTTATCTTTGTGCTTTGTAGGAAGTTTAAGATTCAGGCCTTCATGACGTCAGAAATGAGCCCATATAAGATGGCGACCAGGCAGGAGTGGAGAACTCTTCAAATGCAAAATGTTGAGTGGCAGTCCTTCAGATTAGCAGCCATTATCTCCAAGTTAGAGGATTACTGGCGACTTTAATTTTCTTCTTGGTGATCTTTAGTATATTTTAAAAATTTCTACAGTCAGTAGCTATACATTTTTCTATGAGTTTTAAAATGATGGAAATCTCATAAAATAAACAGAAACAACAACTACAGTTTAGAGAACTTTTATCCATAAATTATGAAAATAATACTTGTATGTATTTAATAGGAGCAATTTTTTTAAGATAAAACAGATACACGCTACTTTTTAGTTATACATTGTAAGATACTTGATTACTCTAATTCGACTGAACAGGAAATGAAGTCAGTCCTTCGCATTGTGTTTAGGAAAATAGCAAGAGAAATAGTCTGTGTTTACCTTTGCTTTGAATGAGTGAAGGTTAAGGAGGAGGAGGCTGGCGCTCAGGGTCTGGATGGAAGCGTATGCATGGTTCTTGCAGCCCTCAGTACAACATTTTGAGCTTCACTTAGACATTCATTTTCCCTGTGATACGCAGGGAGTTTGAAGTCCCTTGGCATGCACCTGCTCCAGCTGGAAATTAAGATAAAGGTGCTAGCTTCTTCGAGAGCAGTGGTTCTCACCTTCCTATTGCTGGGACCCTTTAATATAGATCCTCATGTGTGGTGACCCCCACCATAAAATTAAAATCATTTTTGTTATTACTTCTTAACTGTAATTTTGCTACTGTTATGAATTATAATGTTAATATCTGTTTTTACCTGAAGGTCATAGGTCACCCTGTGAAAGGGTCTGTCAGTCCCAAGGGGGTTCCTGCTGAGAATCACTGTTCCAGACCCTCTATGAAGTGGTTTTTTTTTTCTCCATGTTATAGAAATGGAAAGCAAATCATATAATATTTTCTTTCTATCTGTTATCAGGATCAAATATATTCTCATTAAGTAGAACAAATTTTTAAGCTTGAAAGTCTTTTATTTAAAGATAAAAGAATATGAAATGATAAAAAATGTTAAGTTAGGGTTGCCAGCTAAAAATGAGATAGTGTGTGTTGGCTCTTGAATTTCCCTGGTGGGTGCGTCCTTTTAATATAGGAGATAGCATCAGAAGTGAAGGATGACCTACTCTGTGTTCTTTTTTCTTTTTTTTTTTTTTTTGGTTTTTTCGAGGCAGGGTTTCTCTGTGGCTTTGGAGCCTGTCCTGGAACTAGCTCTTGTAGACCAGGCTGGTCTCGAACTCACAAAGATCCGCCTGCCTCTGCCTCCCGAGTGCTGGGATTAAAGGCATGTGCCACCACTGCCCGGCCCTACTCTGTGTTCTTATCCTACATTAAAAAAAATGGAAAAATAAAACAAAATTCCAAATAAAGAATGTCGATGGTCCCATTATAAAGGTCGCTCTCGTAGACTGGGTTTCCATGGCCTTCCTCCTTCATTCTTCTTTTCGTTCTCATCCATCGCCACCTCCGGCTGCTCTTCCTTGCACATACTGTGTTTGTCCACACACAGTAGAGAGTACTAGAATGCACCTGAGCACACTATCCAGCCGGAAGGGTTAATCAGCTGACAAGGAAGGGGAATGTGCCTGAAAGCCAGCATGTGAGTGATCAAGATGATTCTTTTCCTTTCCGTGCGTTCAACTATTTCCTTGCTTTCTAACCTTTGACTGAGCACCCGCTAGGTAACAGGCTGTCGATTTGTCAATAATCTTTTAATTCTTTTCAGAACAATGCACTTTAAATTACTTTGTATAGTGCATTGGGCCCTTTCACAGTCACCAGGGAATTGAAAAAGATAGAAATAGAAACAAAGAAACGTAGCTTGTGCTCTCCCAATTCCTTGAGATACAATGCTCACACATACATACATGTGTGTGTGCTCACGAGCATCTGTGTACATATATAAATGTATATTATCCAATAAACTATTAATATATTTTAATCTAGACTATTTTTAACTGGTCAGATGTTGATGTGGTGGTTGATAACAATGTGTTTCTGACGCAAAGAACCAGAGCGTTCACATGAGAGAGTGTAATGGCACATTTAGAGTGCTCCTGCCTTTATTTCCAAAATACATTAACCAGGATATTATCTTATCATGACCCTTAACATAGATCACTCTTTTATTAAAGTCTTTATCACAGCATAAAGAGTAATCTCTTGACCAATCAATTTACTTATCCTTAGCCTAATAATTGTATAAAAACGTGAAAAATTGCATCTGTTCACTTTAAGGATTAAAAAATCATGAGCCATTCTTCTTTATATTATAGAGGAATTTTATAACCCTCGTTCTTCTGTATCTCAAGTAGATGTCTTAATTTGAGAAACTCAAGTGTCAAATCCATTGTATGTTTCTGCATTTTCTGAAAATTAAATGTTCTGTGGCCACTCTGAAGTTACTTTCCCATTCTTTTTCTAATTACGCCCATTAGCATCGTTTTCCAAATACAGAAGCAGCTGAGATCACCTAGCTCATCTATAGAGTCTGTTAGATGGATGGATAATTAGCTGGGTAACATACAGCTGTCTATCCTCTATCCTATCTGAGCAGTTGGTGAGTCTGTTACCTTTATGGTTTCCTTTACAGCCTACTTTGAATCTCAGATGTGAGAAATAAATTTGTCTCTTACACCAAAAGTCTGGAGCCTATCTGAAGCAGTGTAGTATGTTTTCCAGTGGCGTGGACCTGGTGGAGACACGCAGGAGCTGCTTTACAGCAGTGAAAGTCGGGCATGGGATAGGGTAGCAGTCGCCATAGGGCTCCCGCTGGTGCTTTGGTGCAAACTCTTTGTTTTGTCCTTGATGGCTGGCATCATAAGGTGTTTTTATGGAGGCAAAAGATTGAGCTGAGCTTGGCTTGCTGCTTCTTATCTCTTTATGAATTAGAGTTTGGTCTTATGTGATTTAATAATGCAGTTTGTTTTCTAGCATGTAAGAAATGTGCCACTTTCCATTTATGGCAGTGGAGGGCTTTTTCCTCCGGTCATTTTTCTGACCACTCGAGTACAGCATGAGTAGTTAGTTACAGGTACTGCAGACATACTGGAAATTGTAGAGACCAACAAACAACGGGTGAATGGGTTCCTCATTAGTGAGAAAAAGTTCCTTCATTTCAATATTTTTTGAGGAGTATGTTCAATAAAAAGTTCTGTTGAGAGTGGAAATGCTGCTCTCTTTCTACCTCTTCATCGTTTCTGCAGTGGGTCAAGTCCCAGGTCTATTCTTCTTGTGCGGAGACCTTAGTAAGGGGTGATCCCCGAGCCCTAGTATATTGGAGCTTTCCAGAGTGCATCACGGAAATACACTCTTTTGCCCCTGAGAAAGAGGGAGGTGCCTGTCTATTGTCTCTCTTGAAGGCTTCGTAATATAACCTGGAACATCTGAAGTGGGGCTTGGAGAACAAGTCCTGGCTTCCACACTGAGGAAGGGCTCTTCCAGTTTACCCCTGCAGGAAATGCTTTCTGTTTCACAGCCAGACTGGAGAGACAATGAAACTTGCCGCTTGGAACCAGAGCAGGGGACAGTGGAGGGTGGGTGGATGTCATTCTAGTCTCTGTAGATTATGCCGTTACTTAATCAAAACAGAACCCGCTTTATCCTTAAGACCTGAGGAGTAGGTGTGCTTGCATCTTCACAAACTGATTTTTCTAAGTGGTTGGACATCACGAATTCACCCAGCTCCCAACAACTCACAGAGTCAACCTGGCTTGGCTTCTGGCTCCTTCAGATCCAGTCAGAAAGCCCACAGATTGTTCGAGATCTCCATTTTCTTACACCTGCCACCGTGTCAATCTTTATCTAAGGTCTCTATTCTTCCTCTATATTCAAATGCAAACCTATTTGTTTCCCTCTTCTTATAACAAATAGAAATGACAGCTGTTTCTTCAGTGTCATTATTTACTCCTCTTGTGTTTGTTCCCAATAGTTCCACCTGCAGCTTGTCCTTTGCCCTTTGTAGCCAAGCATCAGGACCCGTCCATCACACAACTGTCTAAAGACTCCCTTTTCCATCGTTCTTAAATGTGTCAGTCCTACTGTGAATTCTCTGAGTCTTTTCAAGCTGTTGCATCCTTTTTTCTTCCACCCTGCTCTTTTTACCTGCACCTCCTTCGACCTTCTTGGAGAGCTACCCACCATCTAATCGGAGGAAGGGTTTGGTTACAGTTTTGTTTATGCTCCAGTTTCTCTTTTGCATATGTGACATCCCTCCTCCCTTCTCAGCCACACCTTTCTCTTTCATTTCCTTCCCTATCTTCTTCTTGCTTCCTCCTTATATATACAAATGAGCTAACAGTCACTGCATCCAAGTCTGCTACTTGTTGCATACCTAGGTCTAATCTTACTTAAGGGTGAGATAGTCAACCTCTTTGTTGAGACAAGAAAGCTGGGTCATATTTTGGGACTCGTGGCAGCTTTCTGACAGGTTCACTTTTCAGCAACCCATAGTTGAAATCCTGTGGTTATAATTTATTACCTTTCTAAAGGTGGAAGTGCACTTCCTGCTCTCACGGCCTGGAACTCTGCTCTGACAGCTTCAATCATGCTCTCTCTGCAGCAAAACATTCTGCTGGAGGTGTTGCCTCTGATTTCAACTCTCAGAATGTCTCCTCCTGTCATGGAGTTGTGCTGTGTTGTTTTTGTATTAAAAATTTATCTGCTTAATCCTACCTACTTTTAACCGCCCCCTCCCCAAAGCCCCAAATCTAAAGTCACATGAGTTTCTCTTGAATACTTTTAGCCCCATCTCCACATTTCCGTGTTAGCTTTCTTAGAGTGTGAGGCATGATCTGAAGTTCTTGGGATGCTTTGTCCTCTAGCATTCATGCCTGAAGTGACCTCAGAGCTGGGTTGAATTTCAAAATATCTCCTTATTAACAGATGTATGTTCTACAAATTTTGCAAAAAATATCTACTTAAGGCTTTCAAAAATAGCATTTGATTTACACAGTGCAGTGACTGTTGTCATCACCTTGTGAATTACCTATCACACCCAACGTGTCCTGTGGTTACTTCTCAGGGCATGTATTGCGGCATGTGGTAAGAACGTCTTAGATCACTCTTAGCTGTTTTCAGTGTTGCGTGTGATTTTGACTATTCCTCATGCAGAACACATGATCTCTAGATCTAGCCCTCTTATATAGTGAACCTGTGTCTCATTGATCTACTTCTCCCCATTCCTTACCCTTCCTGCTCAGCTCTCACTTTCTGCGTATTTGATTTTTTGTTTGTTGGTGTTTTTAATTCTGTGCAGAATTTGTCTTTCTATATATGGATCACTTTATGTCCTCCTGGCTCATCCGTGTTTTGACCAATGGTAGCATCTCCTCTTCAAGACTGACTTATAGGTTGGTGTGCACCTCTGTGTCTTAATTGAGTCTATCCTTTCCTATACACCCTGGCATGAATTCCAAAGAACGCCAAGCATGGCTGGGCTTCTGGAAGGGAGAACGCAGAGAAGAGATTACAGGGAAGGGATGCATTGCCCCTTAGGCCCTAATAATGCACACTTGTAACTTCCAAAATGGTCATTTCAAGCTGACTGATATGCAGTAAATTTTTTGTTGTTGTTGTTCTGTCTTAAACAGTCCTAAACAGTCCTGGTTCCACAACACTTTCCCAGTTCCTGCAGCTATCAAGGACCCCTTAGGTCTGAGCAAGGGACCAGCTTCTGGAGGTCACATTCTCTGTGACTCAGTCACTGTGTTGGATATCCAGTGAGCTCCTGGACAGAAACCTGTGGACCTGGGTTCTGTCCACAGCACCTAACTGCTGCCGGGTAAGAGGATGAAGCCCTGTGGAGCCCTGGCAATGCCGACGTGGCACCTAACTGCTGCCGGATAAGAGGATGAAGCCCTGTGGAGCCCTGGCAATGCCGACGTGGCACCTAACTGCTGCCGGATAAGAGGATGAAGCCCTGTGGAGCCCTGGCAACGCCGACGTGGCACATTCAGAATTACATTGCCATACTTTTCCTTTCTTTGTGAAGTGGAAACTATACAGAACCCAAGACAATGGAGAAATGGAAGAGAGATCATTGAAGCACAGCCCCTGTCTCTGCGTGAGAACATGGGAGGCGTGGTCACAGAAAGCCAGAGATGTAGCTTTTCTTTCTACATCAGAGGGGGCTCCTATAATAAAAGACTGCAACAGAAAAGCACTTGTTTTGGAAACGAATACCCAAAGACACAGGTAAGCTTGTGCGTGCTTGTGCTTGGCCAGGGGCATCTTGAGAAGTATGACTCAACAGTGCACCATGACTGAAAGCTGCTGAGAAGAAAATGGCCCAGCAAGGCCCCTCCAGATCCTTCTCCGTGTCCCTTCTCTCCGGGACAGAGCCTGTCCAAGGTTGTTCTTGAGTGACTTCTCTGCTTCTGGTGTTTCCTCAAATAACCTGTAACAAATAAGTTCTGGGGTTGGTCCTCTTAAGTTAGTTTCATTTCTGTTTTGTCCCAAGCAGTTCTTTGCTCCTCATTCTGCCCCTTGGTGCAGATTCAAAGTGGCATTTTCTCTGCTGCCTCTAAATGCTCCTCAAATGTCCTAATTTTCCTTCCCATAATGGACCAATCTTTGCTAAGTGTCGTTTTATTCTTCTCTTGTAGCTGACTAAAAGTAAAAGATAAGAGCTGAGAATTATTTTTGCTCTTGCCAATACTCTTCTCTTTTGAGTCATCAGAAGGCAAAATTAACCTCAAAATTCATGAATTTAATACTTCTGTCACACATATAGAAAAGATTCTCTTACAGAAAAAGAACACACATCAATTATTTGGTTAACTGATGAGAAATGAAAGGCCAAGTTTGGAAAATGTTCAAGTTTTCTATGAATATTCATAAATAATTAACTGCATCTCAATTTAGAACCTAACAACAGTTCGTTTCAATTTTTTTTTTTGAATATCTGTGTTAATTATATGCTGAGGTCTAGTTGTGGGGTCTTCTCGCCTAATGGTAACTGAGCGACTGCAGTTGCTGACAGTAGCCGGCTTTTGTGGCTTCCAGCACATTTTGGTGTATGTGGAAGGAACTGGAGGGAAGGAAGGTCCCTACCAAATAGTGCTCCTTGATGAACAGCCGACTTCCTAAAGGGTACTCCCAATCTTTCTGTATGGGCTAAGTTTATTTCCTGCAGACTTCTTACCAAAACGATTCAAAACAAATAAACAATACGAAGAGAAACATACACATACAAACAAACATGGCGCGGGTGGGGGGCTGCGTTGCAGAGAGCGAAGAAGCGGAAAGGGGAAAAGGGAAAAGGAAAAAGGGGAACCCTCCTGAAGAAAAGGGTGAAAAAAGGAATTCTGTCTTCTGGAATTTTCGCCCTCTGAGTAGCCATAGGTTTCACCCTGTTAGGTACACAGAGATGGCAAACCCGTTGGGGTTAGTAAGACAGCAGAGAAAGGGCTCTTCCATCCCGTGGAAAGGAAGCCAGGCAAGCAAGCCTCAAACGCTGCTTGTTAGAGCGAGGGAGGCCTTCGGGGGACTGCCCCTTTTGTCTCTTGCCTTCCAGCAGCTTGGGCATGAAGAAACTGGACAAAGGGCCTGCACTGTGGTAGGGTGTCAACTCTTCAGGCAGCCGCTTTGAGCTTTAATTACCCTCCCAGCTTTCTGCCCAGACCTTCAGTCCAGGTCCAGCCAGACCCTGGGGCAGACTGCGGGGTAACACTGCCATCTAGTGGTCGCCCCTCCCCGGTGAGCCAGAGTCTGTGCCCTCGGGCTGGCTCCGTGGCTCCCTCTTTCTCTCTCTCTCTCTTACTCTCTCTCCTGTGCACCCCTCTCTCTCTCTTTTCCCTCTCTCTTTTAAAAAAAGGTTTTTATCCCGTCAAGGGAAAAAAAAAAAAGAACTGGTTCTTGGAAAACAACCAACTCTGTTGGAACTCAGAGATAATAATCAGTTTCTCTGGGCTTGTGAAATTGGCTCATTAAGCGTGCTTTTTAACAGAAAATATTGGAAGCGATTAAGTCTGCTTTACTGAGTGGGCATGAAATGGCCAACCTTCGGCCACCCACAGCTCCTAGGTGCCTGGCGCCGTTTTATGCATGCAGCGTAATGTCTTTACTTGAAGCGCTGTTTATTCATCACCTGCTTATTTATCTCCTCGCGTTTGGCAGGCACATCGATCAATGTTAAACTGTCACACAAGGTTATTTTTCTTTTACATAACAGTATAGGCCTAAGGTAGTGGCATATTAAAAGTAATAACTTTCTAACTTGTAGCTCAAGATGACAGCCCCATTTTTACCCGAATATATTACAGCAAGGAATTCCACATTCCGTTCTCCCACTCCCAGCCTACGCTCCTGTAGCGCTCAGCCTTTCCAAGGTCAAAGGCTTCCTTCTGCCTAGCTGCCCTTCCACTTTGCACACCGCTCCGTTTCCCCTGCACCTCCAGTTATCTGCAGCTTTTCGGTTGATAAGCCCACCGTGAACATTCGGTCCACCTGCTGTACACATCTCCCGGTCCCTGTCATGATGACATCTGCCCCACTGCATAAAGATGTAGCTGAGGGAGCAAGGGGAAGAGGGGAGGAAAGCTTCTGCTTTGTGGTGAAGGTCGTGCTGGGCTATTTCTATGTCCGCAGCCGTATCTACACAGGTTGGGATGCTCTTTCAACTTTATCTTGCTTTCTAGCTGCAGTAGACAACAACGGCAATGACAAACCCATGGGGTGGGGGCAGAAAACACGCGCAAGAAGCCAGCATTGCTTTGAAGGCACCAGCACTGGCCCAGAGCTTTTAAGTTGGGTTGTCTCCCGCTCTGTTCTTTGGCTCTAGGTTCCTTTGTGTTGCCTTCAAACTCCTCCCAGTTTGTGATGCCTCTTTTCTTGGCCACAGGCCAAGCAAGCTTTCTCCGTACAAACAGTTTTTCTTCTCCTTTCCACCCCCCCTCCACTCCAGTCCAGTCTGAAAATGCCTACAGATAGAATATCAGATCTTTTTAGTTTCCAATTTCAAAGTGACCCTTAGAATTCCTTCCTGCTCTTGATCTCTCCTTTTGGGTTTCAGTTCCTACTTGGATTCTGTCGTTAATTCTGCCTCTTGGACAGTGGCTTTCTGCTACAATGCTTTGATAATCTTGGGGACACGGGAAGTAAGTGTTCTCATAGTGGACACGGCTGTTGCACAACTATTCCTGTGATACAAGATACCACACCCACTCTGATAATGTGCCTTTGTGTGGACCAGAATAGCTCCCCTAGGAAGTATGAGGAGGTTTCCATAAGTGATTAAGAAAATATGGCTTGATATTCTGCCAAAGTATCTACACTGCGGGTTCACATGCTTGGCCTTGACTTTGGTCCATCTCTTGGGTGACTTCTGCATTGCTGTACATAGTAAGATGGTAGAATGCTGATCTACGGTAACTTAACATGGGCAGCACAGCCCTAGGAGAAAAGCATGTTCATTTTAAAAAACGTGTGTGTGTGTGGTGGGTGGGGGCAGCCCAGTCTGTGTCCTTGTTCTTAAAATCAATATTTGCATTAAAGTGGTTTAAATGTATGTGGCTTGGAGGCTGTCCATTCTTTCAAGCTGACCTGCTGCATTGATTAGGGCTGGTGATAGAGAGAGAAGGAGCAGATCAGGCGAAGGAAAGGGTTGAAAAGAAAAATAGAGGAAAATGAAAGCTGTTGCTATGGGTCCTGTTGGAGATAGACTTTAAGCAATCTGTGTGTGTGCTTTTTACTCAGCAATCCACACTGCAGGGGAGGACATCCTCTCCGCCTCACCCACACAGCTATTTTGTCTTTCCAAAACTAACAGAAGGATTTCTGGTTACTTTTCAGATTGGCATTCTAACAGCCAATAGTCCAGGCCACACCCTAAACTCAGCCATTGTTTCTATTTCAGAATTCATACTAAGAGATATAGTTGCTTTTAGAAAAATGCATTACAACCAATTATGGCTTTGACTTGTTAAATAATAATTTCATATCAGACTTTGCCAAGTGCTCCACTGTAGCTCTGGTTCTTTAAAAAGAACCCTTTGGAGCGGTCAACTTGATCCCATCTTCATAGCTGGCATCCGGAGAAGAATTCTGATGAGTCTTAGGGCACTGGTAAAGCCAGGTCTCCAAATTCAGAGTTCAGGGTACAAAGCCCAGTGCTTAACCTTTATGTCGGGGTAAATTTGAAATGGTTTCTTTCTATGGGGATGTTTTATCAGAGTACACATCTTGCTTAGCAATGGTCCATGAGTGAAGAGATTTCTTGCTGACTTTATAATGATGTGACCCACAGAGAGCTTGGAGCAGGTGGAATTCTTCTGACAGGATTGACCAGGCAGTCACAAGATCAGAGTGAACACAGGATGGTTCTTTGTTCACCTTTCGCGGTGGTAAAGAAATGCCCCACAGACTTCATGTGAGACGTTCTCTTGGGAAAATTGTGTAAAACTGTCAACCACTTGGGCATCCCGTCTGGGGGCCAACCGCAGCAGAGTACAAACATGGCTGGGCATGGTCGTCCATTTATTATTCACGAACTGTGTTAGGAGCTATTGCTGAGACCTGTGCTGAATGAGCTGCTAGACTTGGAAATGATTTGATAGCTAAAGATGAAATAAATATCTGAAATAGTCAATCTATTTTTTCACAAAAGGACAGCACACTTGTGCTGTTAATGGGTCACACAGACCCCAAGTGCAGGAAGGTTTGAAAAAAATGGTGAGAATATTGGCAATTGGGATGTTTAGAGACGGCTTTGTAGACCTGGGCTTGCAGACATAGAAAAGCAAACATTTAGGACAGTGCGATATATGGGGTTTTTGAAATGTGCGTCCCTGTTCAAGTTAGAACAGACTGGGCTAGACCACGAAGATCTGAGAGATCGAGATGGACAGCTGAAACGTTTGCATTAAGTGTCTTCTTTCATTACCTTGGGGAATAAATTTGTCTGCTTAAATTACAGGTTGGATGTGTGATCTACTTAGGACGTTACTTAGAGCCCTGGATGCTAAGACACGCCCTTCGCTCTAAGACTCTCACGGCTTCCATTTTCTCAAGAATGGGAAGAAATTAAAAGTCATGTGAAGAATTGACTTATGAAGCAAACTCACTGTAAGAGAATTCCCTCAGCACAGACGTGAGAGCCATTTTCCACATCTGCAACACTTTATGTGTTGACAGATTTGCTAGCTGACCAAAACTGTTACAGGAAAATCCAGCTTATTTGGGAGATAAACCCATGTGCAATAGTCATTCCTCCCAGGAAAGGATTTTCTGTAAAACATGTTTCAATAGACGTCCCTTCATACATTTCAAATGTGTTTTAATACACAAAGAAGTCTGCCTACCAAACAACAAAACATATACCCTGCTCTATGAAGAAACAAAACTCTATTTTAGTTTTCCAGAAAATGACTTTGCTAACCAGTCCACTAAGATGAGTACTACCTATGAGTACTTAAGGTTTACTCAAAAGTCTCCAATGCCAATACATGTTATGAAAGAGATACCTACTTTTAGGAAGGATATGTGAGTTTAGGAAATAGGCTTCAGAAGAATGTAGATACACATGTAGAAAGTCAGGTTTTAGATATGAGAATGTGAATTTACTGCTTGGTGCTTTAGAACGATCCCACCTTGACAGAGCCATTTACAGACTCATTAACATTGGCTCAGGCTTTCCCACTCTGTGTCTCTTTGTTAACCCCATTTTCCTGACTGTTAACAAATGGCCCCTCTGGCTGGTGTTTCCCACAGAGCACGCTCTAGACAACTGGCATCTACATAACTTAAACATCCTTGATTTGACAGCCTGCCAGCCTTGTGTGGCTTTCTGTCCTTGGTTTCCATAGCACTTCTGTCTCCATGTTTTCTGAGGGTGGGTCTCCTGCTACATTCCATGGGGTACCTCCTGTTTCCCTGGCAGGTTGCGATTAGACAGACATCCTCCTCAACTTCTCCTCCTTCTATTTTAATGGTCCTTTGCCATTCGGGGATTTTTTTCTCCTTTAAAAACTAATTTCTGTATTTGAAGTAGTGTTCATGGTAGGTCAGAGTACTTGAAGTTTGATCATCACATAAGTTATATGATATTTATATATCACTTGAAATAAAAATTCTTTTTAAGTAGCTGAAGATTGGTAAGTCTTAAGATAATCTTTCTTAGGGAACATTTAATTTCATTTGGCTTAAGATGCTATTTGTATTAAGTTAACAGGGTGCTAATTTAACATAGGTTTATAGTCATTTAAAGCCATTTTCATTCATTAAGAAAAAAATATCTGTCTAGATTAGATTATTATAAGGGTTTGAATAGCGATAGGGATTCCTCTGCTAGGCCTGAGGATTTTCCAGATGAGTGAACACCCTTTTTCACTGCCCTACTGAGAAACGCAGACTTTTTTTTTCTTATTAAGCTACAGAGCAGGGCACTGATGGTGGTACCTAGCTCTGCTTTGGGCAGAAAAGAAAAAGTGAAAAGAAAAAAAAGGCATTCTGTATGTGATTCCTGTATTGGATCTATAGTTTATTGTAATTCATATAACATCTATATTCTAATTTATAATTTTCAGAACATTTTGTGCAAGGCACATCTGACAAAATTTTCGGTCCTGAATTGAGTTCCTAAAAACACCTATAAGTTCAGTGAGATACTGGCAGCCTGATCACAGCCAACAGGAGAAAGTGCATGGGGAGGATGTGACTGTCCCTTCTTGAGACATGAAGTACAGAGTTTCTCCATAGAGTTCAAAACCCTCCCCAACTGTTTTGTGCACTCTTTAAACCAGGGTTCCTTGTCACCCCAGTCCCCTCTTAAACGGGCTGGAGCATATATATGAATTTCTCTCATTCATTTCTGGGGTCCCCTCATCACTTTGGGTTCTTGGTCTCTTGATTCTAGCTTTGATTCTGAGAATTATTTAGACTTTCCTTGTGGCTACGTGGACTTGACTTGTGCGAGATGGGCATGGAGTGCTGTACTCTCAGCTCCTTGAGGAGCACAGGAAGATGAGGCTGGGTCAAAGCCAACTGTGCAGAGTGGACCTTTCCATGCATGCAGACCCCATGGGCATCTTCCAAAGGATCTGTGTTTCAGGAGGAAAGTCACTATATTATAGAACTCATATTCGTATAATTTTCTGAGAGAAGGTGTGGCTAGGAGTAAACTGTCTCATGTGTACTAACAAAATCGCTTAAGCAGATAGAGTTTCAAATTGTTTTTCTTGCTTTAAAACTCTAAGCAAGGCCTCCTAATGATGCACCAGGAATGCCTGAGTCTTAATGATGCACCAGGAATACCTGAATCGGTGGGATTCCACGAGTTATTCTTTCAGATAGTGGCAGTGCCAAGGCATAAGAGAGTCTTCATTTTCTCCGAGCTTGGTAGATTTAAAATGCCTTAAGATCTGCATCTGGGTATGTTATGGCTATTCTTTTCCAATGACAACACTCTAGGTTTTATGTAATATAAATCTATTTCTGAGATTCAACAAAATGTTACTAAGATATGATACTTTTAGCATCCTTCCTGAGTGTGGAAGCAAGAACAGTACATTCCCTTAAAGAGATGCAAGCTTCTTTGAGTAAGTGTCTCACTTCTGTGGAAATGTGTATTCAAAGTTTGTGTAGAATAAAAAAGAAAAGTTAAGATTAATCACTCCCAGACATCATGGAGGACAGGTAACTAATGCATAGTGGCTGCGAGGCTTTCAAGCAAATCTTGATTTTATCCCCTTAATTCACAAGGTACTGAGTCAATGCTTACTTGGAAACTTCCTGCTGAATTATCTGTCTCTGATTGCCTCACCTCTCTTACTCTAAAAGACATTTCGAGAAGAAAAATCTTGGGGGATATGTGGAAGTATTGCCTCGGTGTCTAGGAAAAAATAATCAGAGAGTGCCTATAGAATGATTTGGATATAAACAAAGTATTTTCATGACACCATAAATAAAACTGGGCATAACTTGAATGCAAGTATTTTTTTATATTTAGTATACTCATAGGCCTAGGACTTGCTAAGTATGGTGTAGACCGGTCAGTGGCTCTCAAGCTTCCTAATGCTAAGATCCTTTTCTAGAGCTCTTCATGTTGTGGTGACCTCTAACCGTATACATGTTTTTATTGTTACTGCATAACTGTACTTTTGCTATTGTTATGAGTCATAATGTAAACATCTGTGTTTTCTGATGATTTTAGGTGACCCCTGTGAAAAGGTCGTTGGACTTTCACCCCTAAAGGCGTCTTGTTCTATGTGTTGAGAACCGCTGATAGAGACCAAATCCTGTTTCTCTCCTGTTTTGGTCAATGAAATTTCACTGTAAGTGGAGTTATTTTTATTCAGGTGACACATTGCATAATGTCAGCTTTCACACTTTAAAGGGAGAATTAGTAATTCTGAGAGATCACATGGCATACAGAGAAAATTTTTATCTATCTGGTTCTTCATACACAAAATGATACAAGTCAGCTTGTATCAGAAACTGTTTATTATTGATCACACGATTCTACTGTCCACATTTTAAAATGTGGGCTTTTGGAAATTCAGAGAAAAATTCAGACTCACACAGTGATGAGAAAATGCTATTTAAGTTAGAGCTAACTTCCTTTGTGTCTGTATCTCTTCTCTACCTGCTAGAGAAAGCATGCCTTACTCTGACTCTTATGAGACTTATCTTTGGTAAGGGAAAGTTGGTGTATTTGATATCTGGGGTCCCTCTCTCATGGATCTGTCTTTTGTCATTTGTTGTTCCTGACCCCTACTCTAGTCACCTTCTCATTCTTCTGGTATGTCATAGGATAGAATCATATGTTATACTATGAAGTGTATTTTTTATGCTTTATTATTACTACTTATTCTTGCTTATAACTTTAATAATAAGATTGTAGATATAAATTATGGATATTTGTCTTCACATCCTAAAATAATATGAGTGAATTTGATGATAAATAATTATGTATTTGATTTTGGTGTTAAGAGAAATTGGAGGATTTATAAACAATTATTATATATTTCTGAAAGAATATGTAGCTTCAGTACTTTATCTTCCCATTTAAAACCAGTTATGGATCTTAGCAGAAGTCACATAATTGACAGATAGAGATAGAGACAGGAAGTACAATGACCTGGACAATAGTCCTCAGATGGCAATTTAGAAGATAGAGTGAATTACTGTTCTGCCTTAGTAGGAAGGAACTGCAGAAACAATTGTGGGCCATTGTGGATCTGTATTGTAAATATAACATTTAAACCATGATCCAGACAGAAAGGTGTACTATTTAGTGTATAGGTAAATGTGAAATAGTATATAATGATTCCTATATTATAAAGACAAAAGAAACCCATTGACTCATAATGTTTGCTGCTGTTAATAATTATGTTTTAGAGTTTGTTAGAAAAATCACCCTTGTGCCACTGCACTAGGTGAGGCCAGCATACAGCAGTCTTTCTGTTCTAGCTCTCCAGGTTTTAGTATATAACCAATGAAAGAATGCTTGAATAAGGTACAATGTAATCATTGTAGTAGTTTTCAAGATCATCTTGTCGCCATTGCAGAGGTTCTGTTTTCCAATTGAGAGACTTTGTTAGTTTATGTAGGTGTTAGAAAAGTGTGTAGTATGAAGAACTGGCTAAGACCTTTCTAAGAGAACTGTTAATTATTTGAACTCAGTTTAACATGAGGGATGGGTCTTTACTAAGAAAGTTTGGAATAAGGAGAGTCTTCCTTATTCTTAGTTAGACTACAAAGTTCTCACTAATGCAGTGAAAACCATGAATTACGTGTGGATTTGTTGTGTGTATTTTTCATTTAAAATTACTTTTATTTTAATAATTTCCAGGAGTGGGTATGTGGTATGGCATGTATGTGACCAGAGGGCAACTTGCTGGAGTCAATCCTGTGTTTCTACCCTGTAGAGATTAGAGGTTGATGTCTTGTCCTCAGACTTCATAGTGGGTGACTTTACCTGCTTGGCCAGCTCTGTTGTACCCAAATTTCATTTTTACAAAAGGTGAAGAGACTTCAGTCTGATGAATGATTTCCAAGTGGTGTTTCAACTTGTTTTTGCAAACATAGAAGATCCCTTCTGGGTTTCAAGAATGTCGTGTGCCTCTTTTTTACCTTCAGTCATTTAAGCAGTTTCATGCAGTGGCTGAGCAGTGGTCCTAGATTCTGTGATTGTGAATTTGACACATGAAAACAACACAGCCTACTACATACTCTCCAGACCCACACCACACCTTCCCACTCTCACCCAACTGTATGCTATGCAAAAGATGTGCATAGAACTGGGTAGATTTGTTGTAGCAATACTTTAGTTTTTCACTAAAATTGCATCTTCATATTCATAGAATAATTTTCAATAGCCTCTAATACACCTCAAAAATTTCCCAATTCTCTCTACAAGTTTGTAAGTACTAAAGAATACTATGGATCTTTTGGTTAGAAAGGATTAGCTCAGTGCTTTGTTATTCTTCATCCAGAAATTTGAAGACAATATGGACTGGAATCAACTTGTTGTATCACTTAGATGCTGAACAAAAATACTTGCCTAGAATTTAAGGATGCTAGGGTAATTGTCTAGAATTTAAGGATGCTAGGGGTAATTGAATTAATTGAACATTCAATTAAAAATCTCATGCCAGTTAGAAAATGTCTTAGCAATTATTCAAATAAGAATCCAAACAAGCTAATATGACTTGACTGTGGTTGAACAGGACAAAGAAGAAGCACGGAGAAAACAGCGCCTTCTGACATAATGGTTGGACATACACCAACGTGCTGAATTAATTTTCCATTTGACTTCTAAACACAAGCATGGCAATTAGAATAGCACAGTAAATAAGTGAGTCTATCATTTGTGAACAGGAGGCTGAAGTAGAGAGTTTTAAAAATTAGGCAGGATAGATGGCGCAATGGATAAAGGAGCCTGGTGCCAAACCTGAGGACGTGAGTTCAAGCTCTAGGACCCACATGATGGAAAGACAGAACGGACTCTTGCAAGTTGTCCTCTGACACTTGTATATATTCATGCAACATATACAATGAAAGCAAATAAATAAATACATAAAAAGTATGTAACCGTGCTTGAGATTTTGTGATGAAAGAAGTTCCACCTTCAAGAATCTCCTTTGAATGGGATTTGTGAATGTCAAGCCTAGAGGCAGAAGCCAGATTCTAGGGCCCGAATCAAATGTCATACTTCCTTCACCTTCTCCTTTTTCTGACTTTTTATTTTTCTCTCCATTTTCCCTGTTATTCCAACATGCATGGAGACCAAAGAAACCCTGGCTAAAGGAGTCTTACTATTTCCATTCCATGTAGTTGTTGCCACCTTAGATATAGCAAGGGACAGCATTCTGTATATGTCCCAACCCTTGGGGAACTGCCCAGGCTCTACCTATCATAATGGTAAAAGTCAGCTTTCCACCCTCCATTCTCCAGTTGATGGAAGAACAAAATTATTGAGTCATAAACCTCATCTGGATTTCTAATCTGTCTTTGAGAAAAAGCAAACTGTTGTTCTTGGACGAGCCCCCGGGACTGCTGTTTAATTTCTCAGTTCATTTTTCCCTCTTGGCTAATGTATGTGTATGGATCCTTCTATAGCTCCCTTTTGAAAATGTGCATTTTTAATACTACAAAAGCAGAGAAAAATCATTTTTGGTAAATATTCTTTCAGTTGCTTTGCAATCAATGTAGTTGGAGCTAACAAGCAGATGGATGTGTTTGAATGCCATTATCTTGTGTACAATGATATTATCTGTTTCATGAAAAATTCAGCAGTTTGGGCTGCTTTAGTGAAGGGAAGATGGAAGTAAAAAAAAAATAGCAAGAAAAACATGATCAGACTCTGAATCCCTGAGGGGTCCCATTGCATCATTTAGCAGGAGAATGAGCAGTGTGGGAGAGGCAGCCATGGTGGGGCTGCTGTCTGTGTTCCTTCTGCTGTTCTTGGCTCCAGGTCTCACAGAAGCCCCACAGCTGTAGGTGGGAGCTCCTGGGCCTGCTAAAGCATCACACCGTGACATTTTTATCATCCGTCTAAGAGAAGAAAATAAATTTGCTAACAGAATAGAGCTGGCAGTCTCATACCACCTTGTCAAATTCCAGACATCTCTTGGTCTAGCCTGAGCCAGGGGAAACTGGAGTATGGGCCAGAAAGCGAGTGATGGACATGGAGGAGACTTTAAAGTGTCTGCAAGAAGAATGTGGGTTTTCTGAAAGAATATGGATTTTTTTAAATTAGAAATTTGACAAATGAAGACACTTGGACTGCAGGAAAGATACTTAGTTTTGTTTTGTTTTTTTTTTCCCCTCTGTGAGCCAAGCAGACTTTAACATAGACAAAATGACGTTGAAAGTTGTGCTGATTTGGGGTTTGTGTTCTGAAAATGTGAGGAAAAAAATCCAAATAAACTCTGTCTAAAAGCAATTTTTTAAAGTTTGATATTATCTGATGATTGAGGAAGAACTTCAGGAGGCCCCGTTCAAGATGACAGCTAGGGATTTTTCTAAGTGGACTTTTCCCTATTTCTCTGAACATGCTTTGTCTGTGCCCTCAATTTGGGATGACTCGTTATGTGTTTACCTTTGTTCACGTGGATCCATGTTCATGTGTGTACATGCATGTGCAGGCTAGAGATCAACCCCTGCTCTCATTCCTCATGTGTAGTCCATCTTCTTCACCACTGAGGCTTGGGTGGTGGGCCAGCAACCCCCGGTTATCTGTCTGTCTCTGTCACCTAACAAGTGCCATGCTGGATGACTTTTCATGTGGATTCCGGTGATTGGACACAGGTCCTCTCTCTATCATCTGCGCCATCTCTGCAGCCCAGTGTTGTGTCTTTTTATAAGAGCATATACAAAACTCCTTCACTTTAGTGAGGATATCCTGAGTGCCTGTGTACTGCATAGCTGTTAAGTATGGTTAGGACCGTGAACATCTCAGTGCACAGTACCATCTGATATTGCTCCTGACGTTTTGATTTTTGATTTTCAAGCTTGGAATGACC
Source organism: Dicrostonyx torquatus (assembly GCA_028555095.1). Classification (NCBI taxonomy): domain Eukaryota; kingdom Metazoa; phylum Chordata; class Mammalia; order Rodentia; family Cricetidae; genus Dicrostonyx; species Dicrostonyx torquatus. The sequence continues at coordinate 3,004,081 of JAQHUG010000106.1, read as the reverse complement.
CGAGGTTAATCTTCATGACTTCATCACCCATGAGCTGATTTAAACACATTCTGACACTGTCAGAATGTAACTGATTGGCAATATTGATTAAGATTGTTATCATCCCATCAGGCGGTGATGGTGCACGCCTTTAATCCCAGCACTCGGGAGGCAGAGGAGGGCAGATCTTTATGGGTTCGAAGCTAGCCTGGTCTACAGAGCAAGTTCCAGGACAGGCTCCAAAGCTACACAGAGAAACCCTGTCTTGAAAAATCAAAAATAATGTTACCATCCCTGTTTATATGATAACATGGACAGTGGTTTGTAGAGTTGCAGGCAATACAAAATATTGCTATCACATTTCTTTATAAAGTATTCCACTGATCTTAATAAGAACTTCTGGTTTTTAGAGTATGCTTATTTTTCTCCCTGATTTATCTCAGTTATACGAGCGTAAGTTTTACTTGGGCAAAATAATGCATGATGAACAGTTGACAGAAGTGGTTTCAGGTGAGAAGCAGCAGGAGTGTGGAGAGGTGTTCTGCATGGTAAGCGTACAACGTGATCTATGGAAATGCCAACAGCAGTACTTCAATTCATTGCCTTCAGTGGGGTGATACAAAGGACACTATAGGAATACAGTCCCCTATCCCCCAAGAGAAGCACTGGGGCAAGGAGTAACAGCCATGAGATTCCCTTACAACAACACATTTGATAAAGTGAGGATCTCATAGACATACTCTCCTCCTTGACACCTTCTGAATACGGAGTGTTTACACGTTTTGATCCATCTCATTCCACATTCTTTCTTTGTCTTCTGTGCCTCTCTTGGCTGCTATTGGCCATACGTTCCACTGCACATAATCATTTAATAGTTGTATCAAACTAATAAGCAGCATAGAAATCATTCAACTTACATCACATTTTCCTTTTAATATGCTATGAACGCCTTCATGTATTTCATTAGCAGTAAAATTAATGCAACTGTCTTTCGTTTGAATATCAACAGTTTGAAGAAAACAATTTTTAGTTTTTTACTTCCAGATGATACATTTGGAGTTTTGCAACAAAAGATTTTTCCACATTGTATAATATGGTGATTTTTCTGAAGAATTATCTACTCCTATGGTTAAAAAAAAAAAAAAACTTGAGGCTGAAAGTCACATATTTTATAGAAATCATTTAAAAATTTGTATGCAGGTAAGAGTTCTTTATTTAAAACCATGCCAAACATGACTAAAACATCTAAAAAGAAAAATATCCAATTAAAAATTTTTGTGTAGGTTGCTCTGAATAGAACTGATGTAAAATTCTAGTAATCTGAAAACTCCAAAGAACTGAAGATTAACCAGTAAGTTAGATCATGGCTCCTTGTTGCACGGCTTAGCGAGGAGGAAGCTGTATATTGAGTGCAGACAAAACATATCTGCACTCAATGTGAAAAACAGATATTTAAGATTCATTTTCCGGTTTACTGACTTACAAATATGTTAGGGTTACATCTTTACAGTTGACCTGGTAGATTAGATAGGACATACACTACCATCCTTCATAGATTATTAGCAACCAGAAATGAAAGACCTTGAGATTTATACTAAGAACCTTGGCCAGGTGTTGCAGCGGCGGTAGATGGCACTTACTACATGCTCTTAAAAAGAAAAAAAGTCATCGTATTTCTTGATTTTTTTTTTTTACAGGAAGACAATCTTTTATTGACATCTGGTTAGCAGCTGGCAACTCTGGCCTTCTCCCCCATGTCCTTTAAATGGTTGTGCAAGCAGGCCTTCTCATTGCAGAGAGTTCCATCAGTCCACCACAAATGACCTTGCCCAGACCTAAGTGCTGGCTTTCAGAGTAGCTTTGTACTTCCCTGTCATCTCCTTGGGTAAGGGCACCAGGCCAGGGCAGGGCACCTGACCTTCCGCTTCACACATGCACTCCCTCAAGCAGTACTTCCGGGGGCCAAAGTTGGCTGGATGCGATCGCTGCTGTTTCTCCAGCTCC